>APFE031514144.1:748-26209 GCA_000404065.3 Pinus taeda | reverse complement strand
CAAGGGTTCCAACCTCCATAGATCTCTGAAAATGGCAGCTACATTTGACTAATTCAATAAAACATCCAAAATTGGAAAAAATTGAAACCAATTGGATCAAAAGGAAAATTTTCATTGTTCCTCGATATTGTTCGCATGATGGTTAATGTGTTGTCACTGATGGAAACCTACTTGACAATAAATCAACATTATGGTAATAGGATGATTATGCAGGCTGGTATAAATGTGACAAAGGTAATGAACAAAGGAATGTCAAGTTCAGAGATAGGTGAATGATAAAGGTGAAGTTTGGGAAAGTATATTCAAATCCTATTCATAAGGGTCACATAGATATTTGAATAAAGTGAAGAAAATTCACGTACAATATCCTCACCATGGTAACTTGAATACCATGGGTATTTTCCGTGGTATTGACACATAGTAATGAGTGCATCAACGATTATTTGATCTCATCAAAGAATACCAATGTCATTACCGAGGGATTGGCCTAAGGTATTGGCTAAGGCTAAAGATACATAAGGATATGGAGACCAAAGTGTTGGGTGTGCAAAAATTATGTTGTCTATGAATGATTTGATTTGAAATAGTTGTGCACTAAGGAGTAAGGAGAAGACACAAATATGAAAGATCTAAAATATATTGACATGTTTTCTTAGTTGATTTACTTGCTGCAAATGTTTAATATTAATGAAACTGTGATGCTATGATCTAAAGAATTTATTCATAAGTTTGTAGTCAAGGTTATAGAAAGTGAAATTGTGTTTGCAGCGAAAGTTTTCTGAGATATATGCAAGTATGTTTGGGTATTGTCACATACATACACGGATCTAGCTTTTAAGAGTCACGTATATATTTTGTGAAATAATTCTTTGGGTATGTGTAGATTTGTATGCAGGTGTTATGTATGGTAAGCCTGTACATACACATATATTACATATGAAGGTCGCATACATAAAATAGGGTTCGATATACTAGTATATTTTTACATATCTCATCATTGATGTTTACAGTTGATTATTGGTTTACTTGATTTTGTATGTCGATGATCTCTTTATTATGATTGAAGTGACTTGGTAGAATTGTTTGAGTTTAATGGTACATAAGTATATGATCTATAATTAGTTCAGCAATATGTGATTGATTCTATGATCTGCAGGCAGTGAAATGGTATGTGAATGATTTAATGATTAATGATTTCAGTGTTCAATATTATGATAATTGTATGCAGGTATTATACATAGAAATCACATATATACGCGGGATTATTCAGTACAGTCGCGTATGAAATTTTATATTTATTGTTTTTGGTTGGGTTATGTGTTCAATGTCTTGATACTTCAAAATTTCAGTTGATTTACAGTGTGACATTATCTCAGATTCAATGCTTCATTTTGTTTGGGTTTATGGTTGATATGGTTCTAGGTGGCCTATAGGTTAGTTTGATGATTTATTTATAAGTGGATCCAATTTGAAACATTCTCAAAAGTGGTCCACAAGGAGCAAATTGTAGTAGTCTTTAGAAAGGGGTGGTAAAACAAGAGAAGGTTGTAGCATTCTGCATGTGGTTGCCTGCGTAATGGTTAGAGTGTGTGCCAGTACAAGATTGTAAGAAGTATTTCTTTATAATAAAAGAAGAATATAGAGACGACCATAGCGGTGGTTTTCTCCGACATTGGCTTTCGACCTAAAAACTTGGTGTTCATGTGCGTTGATATGTTTATTGTTTGTTAATGATTTATCTGCTTCTTAGTGCTCATGGTTACTATTTAATTGATGAATAATGAAGTAATCATACATTGATTAAATATAAACATATGATAAATTATTTATATGAATATAAATAGGTTGCGTTAATCACAGTTGCATACATATGCTTGTTTCCTTAGTGACAACAGTGTACATAGATCAGAATATGGAATAAAACAATTAAAGTGTGTATTTTTCCTAATAATTAGTATTAGAGCAGGTCCCTTAGAAGAAGATTTATCTCTTAAAGGGAGATCCATCAATATCAGAAATAAATAGGGAGTATCTTATATCTGGCCACCCTTGTTTAATGGAACTAAATTGGTTTTTTGGAAAGTCATAATGATAGAATATTTGTAGTCAATTGGAACTGATGTTTGGGGAATCGTTGAAGGAGGCTACTAGTATCCATCTTCCATCCCCAAAGATGATGTAGTGAAGAAACAATTGATACCAATGCAAAGGTAGTCAATGCTCTCTTAGGAATCTTGGCAGAATCATAATTTCTATAGGTTATGTAGCTTAATACTATAAAAGCTATATGGGACAAGATTATCCAAAGCTATGAAGGTGGCACTCAGGTAAAGAGCGCTAAACTTCAAATGCTTAGAATTCTATATGAGACTCTTAGAATACATAATGATGAAGGTATTGCAAGTTTTTTACTTATGGTAGATGAGATCATTAATTCAATGAGAAATATTCATGATGAAGTAAACGATTCAATGGCTGTTGAGAAAATTGTAAGATCTCTAACCCAAAAGTTTGCTTCCAAAGTCTCTTTCATTGAAGGAATGTAGTATTTGAAGAACCTCACTATTGAAAAACTTCGTGGGATATTAACATATTATGAAATGAGAAAAGGGGTTCCATAAAATATCAGAGAAGCAACAATCAAAGCCACATATAAAGGAAAGGAAAATGAGGATCTTCAGGAAACATGTTACATATAAGATGAAGAAGAAGTGAATTTCATAAGGAAACTCCAAGTAGGAATTGACAAGTTTAAAGGTAAGATTCCTTTCAAATGTTTTTCCTATGGAATAGTTGGTCACTACACTGTTAAATGCCGTTATAAAGAAAATCATGAGAAAGGGAATAATTCTTCAAAAGGG
Organism: Pinus taeda; assembly: GCA_000404065.3. NCBI lineage: Eukaryota > Viridiplantae > Streptophyta > Pinopsida > Pinales > Pinaceae > Pinus > Pinus taeda. The sequence continues at coordinate 23,348 of APFE031514144.1, read as the reverse complement.
AATGTTAGAGGAAGGTTTGATAATAATAATAATAATAAAATTATACACACGAAGAGAGTGAATATTATTCCAATAATGAGGATGTTGAAAATGATCAAGAATATCAATTGCTTATGGAATTTGAAGAAAAAAGTGTAGATGAATCTAATGATGTTTTTATGGATTCTCTAGAAGAAAAATATACACTTATTGAAGAAATAACTCAGTGAAAAATCCATCTGAAAGAAGCCAAATTAGCTGAACAAGTTTTGAAGAAACAAATTCTAGAAAGGTAAAGGAATATTGGAAGTTTAGAACTTGAAATAGTGGGTTTAAGAAAGGAACTTGATAAAATGAAGGCACTAAATATTGGATTTGATAAATGAACTCAGACTTTAAAAAAAATCATGAAAGTGCAACACTCTCCTCTAATTAAGACATGTCTTGGATATAATTCAAATCGTGAATCATAAAAAACTATACAATCTTCTGAAACATGTATAGGAAGATATCTACATGAAGTAAAAGGAAGCATCCATCAAAATTCCAATTCTTAGCAAAGGAATGAAGGATAAAAAATATATCAAGTAAAATAACCCTGCACAATCAAAGGGGAAGCTACTCAAGAAGGTATTATACTCCCAGGTACTCCTACTTTAATGGTCATTTCTTCACTTGTCATAATGTTGGTCATAAATTTTTTCAATGTGTCACTTATAAAACTATTATGACTAGCAAAGAAAGAAAAAAAAGAATGGGATTGGGGAAAAGAAATATTTTTATAATGTTTTGTCACCTCTTTAAGATGAAATTGAATGTTATTTTTGCAGTAAATTTTGTCATAAATAAATTGAATGTAGAAGCAGAATGGGACCATCTATCAACATGAATAAAGGACAATAACACCCAAGGTATGAAAAGAGAAAACCATAGACTTTGAAAATTGTTGTATAGCTTTATATGTAGGAGATCAAGAAAATTGGTGGTATAGTGACAACAAATGTTCAAAGCATATGATAGGTGAAAAATATAAGTTTATGCCTTTTAGTGAAATAAAGAAAGAAAAGAATGTAGCCTTTGGAAATAACTTACGTACTGCTATTAAAGGGAAATGAACCGTGTTATTAAAGAAAAAGGTCAAGGTTGGAAATGCTTTATTTGTTGATGGATTAAGAGTACATAACTTTTTTATTGTTAGTCAAATGTCTAACCAAGGGCATGAAGTTGTTTTCAGATCAAATAATTGTGTGGTAAGAAATATGGACACATGGAAGATCATAATAAAGGGAATAAGAACTCTAGGCAATGTCTATGTCTTGGAAGGCAACAAAGAAAATTGTTAGTTAAGAAAATATGAAGACATTTGGCTTTGGGAAAATATATTGGGACACCTTAGCTTTTCTCAATTTTACAAATCAAGAAAAATGGGAGCAATTCGTGACTTTCCCAACATCTCCCCACCTAAAAATAACATCTTCAAATCATGCCAATTTGGTAAGAAAACCATATTTCAGTTTAATGCTAAGGAAGGTACTTCAAGTAAGCCACTTGACCTTATTCATATTGATTTATGTGTTCCTACTAGAAAGAAGTCTCCTCATGGTGAACAATATTTCATATTTTTCGTTGTTAGACACTCGCCATAAAATGGATCAGATATGAAGAATAAGCATGAGATCGTTTTCATATTCACAAGATATAAATTTATATATTACATTCTTGTGACCCTTGGTATTCATATACTAAGTGGTCCTTGGACTCTGGTGATTGTTCACATTCCATGCCAACTCTTACAGGATTTTTTGTCAAGCATCCCCCCCGCCTTAATCTGAAGGGGTATGTATGAGTCCAAGAAGAGAGATCTAACACAAAAATAAAAAAATGAATGATAACAATAAGATTAATGTTCTCACTGAGATGATGGCATAAGGGGGTGGTTTAAGGATGACCACCAACACTGGAATGCTTAGTGTAGTTCCTGAAACTCGTCCAAATCCGGCAAGAAGTTGAAATATTCTGCTAGAGGAAGTGTCCCTAATGCTTTGGAGAGGGAGAGATTTAACCTACAAAATGAAGGTCTAGAACCCATGGTGGATTAAGGATGAATACCAAATCTGGAATGCTTAATGCAATTCTTGGAACTCTTCTAGATCTAACAAGAAGTTGAAGTCTTATGCTAGAGGAAGTGTCACCTATTCTTTGAAGAGGGAGAATCTCAACCTGAAAAGGGACATCTCAACCCTGCATAGATGGTTTAATGTTGACCACCAAACAAAGGCATGATCAGAGGCATCTCTATCTCTTGATACAATTCTGAATCTGGTATGGTAGGTTGTGGCTCAGGCTCGCTTGATGTGGCTTTAAAGCTTCTATATGACCATCACTTCCGCACCTATCATATACAAGGAGAGATGATGGATAAAACACATCTGCAAGATGTTTCAACGCTCTAGAAGAAATCATGACATATGATTGAAATATATTCTTGGCTATTTATTCCCATTGCCAAGAAGAGATCCATCCAAGGTGAATCTGTGTTTTTGTAGGAGGCTTTTTTTTGAAGCATATGATTGAAGAATGACTAGTATGCAAGTAAAAAGGAACAGCAAGAAAGCAGAATGGAACAACAATTCAGAAATGGAACGGCAACTCTTAAATGGAACAGCAATAAAAAGGTTTATGACAATGTTCACATGGATGAATATCAAAACAATGATATTTCATATGGCCAACTCAGCCACAATGTTGGGATCTAATAATATGATGTGGTTGTTATGGAAGAGGACCAGAATATTGAAAAATTGAAGGTGAAATGTCATGAAGAAACCCAACACTTTGAAATTGAATGGGATTGGAATAGTACAAAATATTAAAGTACACATACTTGTCATATCCAAGACCAATTATGTTTCTATTATTGAGAATCTCTTCCCAAGACATGATAATTGGCTTGGGAAGTGCAGATTGAACTTCTACATCTATATCTTTATGCAAATCTTCTATGGAACTGGGCATTGAATCAACCTCAACTTCATATTCTTGTTGATGATGGGAGTTTGTCTCAATTTTAAGCAAAGGATTGTTCTAAACATAAAACAATTTAGAATGACAACTCTTTTGTTGAAGCGCATCTCACTGGAATTGTGATTCATGTTGCAGAAAATCAATTTTTTATTGTGCATTTTGTAGAAAAAATTGAATATTTTCAAGAGTTGTTTTGTTAATTTTGGTTGTGTCATCAAAAGGACAAAGTATCAGAGTATTCAATAACTCTAACACTATATTAATTCATGTTATTTTAATTGAAAAAGTGAATAAATCTTACAAGTGCTACTCCTAAGAAAGAAGAAATCCTCTCAACTATGAATCAACACCTCTAGAAACACCTTGCATGTGCCCTCCACCATTGACTAAAGCTTAGAATCCTGCAATTGAGCCAAAGGTTCATATCGAGCATCGACATGTAGTGTTCACATTATGCAGGTTTTTGTGGGAAAATGTAATATTGTCGATGATCCTGCTTCTCTTTATGTTGGTCATAGATATGTGCTTCCTCTTTGTCAATTCACAAAAATTGTAAATTGGAAATCAAAGCGAACTCAAAATCTAGACATTAAGCATTCATGTTTTTTTATCAATACAAAAAAACTATAAAGAATATGAGGTACCATGTCCTTTCTCCATTAAATATTTATATGTGTGGTTCCTTTCTGTCTACAACTTTAGCATGGTTCATGATAAATTCACATATCATCATAACATTTGTGCCACCATCGATGGTTATGAAAATATTCCCCTCGTTACTACTATTCATTTGTTATTTACTCGAAATAAAACTATTAAAATAGAAGAGGCTCATCCTTTACAACTTGCATAACACTCAAGCTATGATTTTGACCTCACAACAACCTTTTACTGAATTCAAACTTGCAATATTGAAACCATAACATCTCTTTCAAATCCAGTTCTGACTAGAGTCACAATCCAGAAGGTTTTCCATTCGTTCTTGATATCACCATAGATTAAGTTGACCAACAAATGTTGACGTATGTTCCTCAAAAATTAATGTACATAATTCACACCTTCAACATATGTAGTCAACCAGACATAGAAACAAATTGGACATATTCAAACCAAACATAGAAATTCCCTCCACTATCATGTGAATTCATAGCTTCAATGCATACCCATTCAGTGCAGCATCAGACAAAGTGTTTGATTCTCCACGCTCACTGTAGCACTACTCAAACACACCACTGCTCAAACATACCACTGCTCAAATGCACTGTTACAATGAATGCACCAAGGATTTAATGCATTCTTCAAGACTGTAATTGACTTCATTCATCGAACAAAGATGAGTAAACATACACAAATCACTGCTTAATGCACAAATAACATATAATTAAAATTTTTGTATTCCCTTCGTGGCTTCCTTTAATAGACAAAGGAAGCTACATTTAGTTGCACACATGGAACCTCTTATATGCTACTAATATGGAGGAGTCAATTACCATTGCAGTCTCCATTGTTGCTACTTACATGATTAGGGTGTCACTATTGAGGACTCTGGATTAAGAATCTAGCCTATAGTGGGGCACAAACCCATCACCACAATTCCACGCTCATTGCAGCGCATAAGTCAACAAACAGTAGAAAATTTCGTCAAAACAGTTACCAAAGGTGAACCCATGGAATTAAATTCAAACAAGAACAATGCACACGAGACGGAGAAAACAAATGTTTTTTTTGTATTTTCTTACAAGGTTAACACTCAATAGTGAAAATGGTAGAAACAAAACATCAAATGGAATGGCTTATGCAAGTACATAAATTGCATTAATGTGTAACTCCTGGATTCCCTAGCTGTAGACTATAGTGATTTTAAGACTAGAAAAAGTGAGGAGTAACACATATTGGCATACATGGGTTACAGTAAAGTGAAGAGGTACATATGTATAGTAACAATTGCAAGGTTTTGGATTGAAAAGAGATGTCATAATATGTACAAAGAATATCATATGTAAAGAAAGGGTCCTGGGCCAAGAAACAACCTGTGCAAGGTTGTGGAAGTGCCATGGGGCGTAATTCTGACAAGGCAAGGAGGTGAAATTCAAACCTATGCAACTGTTGAGCACCAAGAATAGGCATATGCATACTTAGGCATATGGAAATATATATTTTTTTGAGATGCAGAGTGGTTAATGAGAAGTGCACGAAGGGAGAACTACATGCACATAACTTTTAGTGTAACGTTACTCTAGTAAAGTATAACCTTTCTAAATTCATAAGGACATGTACGAGCAGCATAGGAGATGGTAGGAATGGAGCTAATATGTTTTGGGAAGGAGGTAGAGCTAGCATGCTCTAAAAACATCTAGGTCTATCTCGCACTGATACCATTTTATAAACTCACCATAAAATGGATCAGATATGAAGAATAAGCGTGAGATCATTTTCATATTGATAAGATATAGATTTATATTACATTCTTGTGACCCTTGGTCTTCATATATCCTGAATTTCAAAAGATAGGTGAAAAGGACACAATAATACAAACTATAAGAACTCTTGTTGGAACTTCTAGTTACCTAGCCTTATTATCCACAATTGAACCTAAAAATGTGAATAAAGAAAGAAAAGATGAATGTCGGGTTAAGGAAATGAATGAAGAACTTGATAGAATAGAAAAAAATCAAACATGGGAATTAGTACCAATGCCTCATGATAAAAATGTTATTGGGACAAAATGGGTGTTCAAAAAAAAAACTAAATGAAAATGGAGAACTAATTTGCAACAGAGCAATACTTGTATGCAAAGGATATGCTCAACAGGAAGGGATAGACTTTGAATAAACATTTTCACCTGTAGCTAGACTTAAATCCATACGAACATTTCTTGCATTTTCATGTTTTCATAGCTTTAAAGTATAAAATGGAGGTCAAATCTACATTATTAAATGGGGATCTACAAGAATAGGTCTATATAGAACAACTTGAAGGGTTCATTCTTGGGAATGATAAAATTCATTTGTGAAAACTTAATAAACCATTGTGTGGATTGAAAGAAACTCGTCATGCATGGTATTATCGTCTTGAAAAGTACCTTCAGCTACAAGGATTCAAAAAGGGGTCTGCAGATAGCAACCTATATATCAAAATGGATAAATATAAACTTTTTATAGTTTTTGTTTATTCAGATGACATCATATTTGGAAGAAATTTAGAATATACGAGTCAAGGATTTACTTCAGTTATGCAACAAGAATTTGAAATGTGTCTACTTGGTGAATTGACATATTTTCTTGGCCTCTAATTTCCACAAACTAAGAATGGTATATTTATTTCTCAAACCAAGTACCTTAAATAGCTTTTGAATAAATATGGAATGGAAGACCGCAAACCAATATACACACCAATGGTAATAGGGTTACTCTACCTTATAGGTACAAGACCATAAATTATGAATGCAGTTGGAATTTTTGGATGATTTCAAGCCAATCCCAAGGAAACTCATCTCCAAGAAGTCAAAAGAATATTCAAGTATCTACAAGGAACTCAAGATTTTGGTCTATGGTATGCCAAAAATGAAGACTTTTCACTTCATGCTTTGGTAGACACAGTTTGGGAAGGCAATATTAATTATCACAAGAGTACTAGTGGAGGAGCATTTTATTTGGTACCCTGGATGGTATCATGGTTCAGCAGGAAACAAAGTTACATAACTTTATTTACTACTAAGGAAGAATATGTTGTTGTTGCATCTCATTTTCCTCAACTTTTATGGATGATGCAAACATTACAAGACATTTGAATCACTTGTCCTCAAGTTGTACCTATGATTTATGACAATACTAGTGCAATACGTATCTCTAAAAACCTTGTCATGCACTGAAAAACCAAGAATATTCCAATCAAATATCAGTTTTTGAGCGAACAAGTGCTTGAACAAAAAGTCAAACAAGAATATGTTCCTTCAAAGGAACAAGTTTCATATATATTCACAAATCCACTTCCACATGATTCCTTTGAATATCTCAGACATAAATTAGGAATGATTCCTGCATCAACACTCTGCTAATTATTTTGATCGATATTTCGTGTTCAAGGGGATTTGAGATAGTAAATTACAACAATTTAATTTCTGTATGTGGATGATGTGAAGAATAGTCACGTATGTACGTGGTTTTTGAGTTAGACAATCACATATACAAATCAGTGATTGGTACATATGGCACAGATTCAAGGGGAGCTTCATATATGCCTTCACCATTATGGTCTACTATTTTCTATGACTGGTTTGGTGTAGTTTATTGGTTCAGGGGGCACAACTATTATAACTATAAATTCTCCTTATTGGTATTTTGTCTCTGTAAGCATGTCTTGTTGCATATCTTTTCTCATCTTTGGTTTCTTCTACAATTACTACTGGAAATGTATATGTTATAATGTTGCTATCAAATATTCATGTTGCAGGTTCCTATATGATATATGGAGGTTTATATCATGATTGTTATATGAAATCTACAACTGGAGACATAAGTATATTATCTAGACCAAGTGGCTTGGTCTAGAACAACAAAAATCAAAGACTACAAATTTCTCCTTAGTGAAATTGGAGAATAGAAATATGCTTACTTGTGATCCATTGCAAGCTCTTTTCTCATCTTGTCTTGTAATATCCAACCGTAGCTCTGATCACTATAATTATAGTTTGCATAAAGAAACAACACAAGCCAAAGATCTACAACATCTATGTAGCAATATCCAATCACTTTATTCAATGGATAAACATAGCATTGAAACACATGTATATAAACATGACATAACACATGGAGGAAAACAATATACTCTTTGTATTAATATGAAAGGGAGAAAGTTTAGAACCAAAAGTGGAAGTTGATTTTCAAAGATCCTCCCAAGTTCACTTATCCTTCCATGCCACAATGTACACCTCAAAGCCACCCTAATGCATGGGCATGATAGCTCTCTTATGATCAAAGAAATAATATAAGGGTATGATTAGTCTCCAAAATCCAATATCTAGCCTATGGATGACAATAAATATATAAGAGAGGATGGTAGTTTAGGAATTCTTATCCATTTACCAATCTAGGCTTGAGATTCACTCTTAATGGGACGATGATCTTAGGGATAAGAGATGAAAAATACAAGGTAGGCAAGATAGGATTAGAAGTTCTTATCCAAGGTGAATGATTATAACAACCCCTGGAAGCTTCTAGAAGAGGAAGTTTCAGGATTTCTTTTATTTTTCCCAAATTTCTAGAATCAACGCAACCCAAACAAGGGGAAGCCTACTCTGATTAGATTAGGTGCAGAACTAAGTACCTTGTTGCTGAAGACAGGTCCTCAAAGGTCTAGGTTGGGCCTTAAAAGAACTAGAATGAAGCAGTCAAGGTGAGACATTTAGGGATTTTAGAGAGTCATACTTAGGGATTTGTATATGATGTTCATGGATGTTGTTTGATCCGGTTTCTATGCCTATTGACTGGATGTGACAAAATGGCCTATAATAGATTTCCCCCTAAAGAAAAAAGTTAGAAAAAGTGGCTGATGACTGAAGTGATTTACCTTGTGACAAGTTCAGATCAAGAACAACTAGCCAGATCATCATTTGTTACAATACATTTTCATCATGATACATTTACCGAGGGAGGCATACCCATGCTCAACACATAAGCTAACATTACATGTATAATGATAAAGAATACACATCCAATGATGAAAAAGGGTGGACCCATGATTGGATGACTGTTTGTATGGTCATAGCCATCATGTTTTGTAATCTTGCAGTAATCATGAAATCATAGGCCAACTAGATGAAACTAGATCCGGGGTCATCTATGTCATTCACTCAATCATCTAATGTATGAGTCTAGCCATCTGAATAAAGTAGATGGCATCGAACATGATAGACACCATCTGATTACCATCTAATGATGTAAGTTGTTAACAAATGTGAGAGAAACCACTGATGATTTTAATGTCTCTCAAGGTACTGTAGTACAATCTGTATGTTGTGAAGGAATGAGTTGAAGTCAAACATGACAAAAAATCTGTTGGTCAAAGGCCAATCATGTAAACTTGTCACCAAGAGCGAGGAAAATTTCCATTTATTTATGCAAGCCCCAAGGTACTAAAAGAAGAGTTTCTAAGTAAACTTTCTAGATAATGAGATGATTTCGATAGGAAGTGACCCATCGCATGAGGGCCTTGATGCCCCATTAATGACACAAAACACGTACTATAGTTCAAGGAAAAATGACGTCAATGTGGAATTGGTTTAGGAACGACAAACATGGAATGAAGGCTTAAGAGTATCACAACAGATATCTACTGGATGACTTCTCTTGAACGCATTGGTGACATTGAATGGAGTTGGAAGCATTGACGAAAAACCGAAAATGGAGGCTATGAAATGATATTATGAACCAAAAGACAATATTTCCCAACCCAACAACCATGAAGATGAAGTGGACGAGTTTTGTGTTCAAGAGCAACTCACTGCCATAATAGGTAGAGTATCTCATTTTCTCAATTTCCCCAACCATTAATGGTCAATACCTCTTTGTTTTTTAACAAGATTTAGGAAAATAACATATGATTGATCTATACGTCCATCCTTTGGATGAATACCTCTGAGTATATTTAACGAACCTTGGGAAGGAGTAGTTTAGGTCCGTCATGTTCGATGATTCCATTGTTATTTGATGATTTTATGAGTCCAAAGAATGTCCAACTTGGCATCATTTTCATGTTTAGAGAGTTTGAAAAATAGGCAAAAAAAAGATTGCAAACGCTCCTTTTCGTAGATAGTCTCTTGAGTCTAAAAAGGTAGAAAAAAATACTCAGGAGAACCTCTTAACCATGTTCGACTATGGTATTCCTTTTTTGTAGTTAGTCTATCTTAGTCTATAAAAGGTTTAAACTTATACTGAGTAGACACCTTTTAATTTACTTTAACGAGTTCGAAAAGAAAAGTACTTGACAATATTTTCAAGTTTAGGGAGTCTAAAAAGAGCTAAAAGAGGACTCTAAGGGGTTCCTTTTTTGTACGTTTGCAAATCCCAAAAAAACGATAAAAGTATGCTCCTTGGTCAAAATGATTTGTTTCAATTGAGACATAGGAAAATTTAGTAAAATAGTTTTCATCCTACTCAAAACAACACCAAAATATTAAAAATATATGTTTCGTGATAAAACTAAGTCATATTTAGGTCAAAACACTAATTAAATTAATAAATTAATGATGAAAATGACAATAAAATAGGAAAAAGGTAACTCATTTTTACCATTTCACACTTACCGCTTATAGAATAAGTTATGAGTGTTTTTTCCCCCCATCATCTGCAATTGATTGTGACCGATCTAGTGGATCATTTCAACTACCATCACTTCTAGATAGGACCCAAAATCTCTCTATTTCTATTCATGGTTCCATTTTTTATTTCATGCATATTTTTCAAGGTTTTGAGCCCCCTAAGGCTCTAATTCCTCTCCCAAGGTCCAACACACCCCTAGAATGTGGAAAGGTGCATTGATCTGGAGGGAAATACATCGGGCGAAGTGCTACAATGCACTATCTTCCCTTAGGATGGTGCAATGGGGGCCATCCCCAACTTGGTTTTACTTGTTTGCCTCGAAATTTCACTAATTGTTTACATGAAATTCATCAAAATGATGCTCCTTGTTATGTTGTGGGTGTCTATTGGAACAAAATGGCCTTGATATAGAGGGAAATAGAATGTGAAGAATATGATTTGATTGGAGCTAGTGATCCTGCTACAATCTAGGCTTTAAGAGATTGTGGAATCTTAAAATTCTTCTAGCTTCCTAATATGAGGTAGCAAATAGAGTTATCGAGGTATATTGTTCGTGCATGGGATGTTCAAGCGCAAGCATTAAGACTTGGTTCACATACTTTGGAACTACATGTAGAGGATATATATTTCTTAACTAATCTGTCAAGGCGAGGTGCCCCTGTCTCTTTGTCTAGTTCAAGGAGTGGTGGAGAAACAATCAAATATTATGTTAGTGCACATTGTCGACTGAGATCCCAACCAAGGATGGAAAAATCAACATCAAGATGTAGTCCATTTTCATTAAGAATGATCATGTTTATTATTTTCATATTGGCCACCAGTGCATCTCTTAATGTGGCAAATCAGTCACATATGCAGTATGCTCTAGAATGTCTGGAGCTGATAGTATTCAACTGGAGTGAAGGGGTACCGATAAACATGAAAGAGAAGTTGACTAAACGAAAAGATAGACAGGTAAAAAAATTTGGATATGGTTCGATTCTGATTTCTTTTGATTTAGAGTGGATTCTATTGCTCAGACCACAACATTTCATGCTCAAGAACGTAGATCCGAGAGTACCATGGATGAGGAGATGGGTGGATCTTATGTCTAGGTATGTCAGCCCTTTGTTGATGAGCTTCACACCTATCTTCTTTAACTAGCAACACATGCAACGCATTATGATAGAAGACTATCCATAGGTAGGGATGGACTTCTGTAAACACCCGGAGCTCATGCTTCTTGATAGTGAGTGATGGGGTGCCATAGGTAAAAATTTTTGGGCATTCTTTTATTTTTATGTTTTACATTTTTTTTTTATGTATCCGAGACTAAACTACTACTTTGTACACATGAACATATTGGACATTTTCGACTAGTGGGATCTTCTTATCTTCATTAGGAGACCCACAGCAGGCACCAGCAACAATAGAGGTTGTTGTAGCGGAATGAGAGGTACTACAAGATCTCAATGTGACCAAGAGCCTAACAGAGGTTGAGCAACATATGGAGAGTTTCACCCATGGCATAGTTGAGACTAGGGTCAACAAGCTCCCTATGAGACTACAACAACACACGATTGGCGTTCCTGGCCATATCAGTCGGCTATTGTACAAGATGTCTCATGTAATGGTATGCTAACATGAGCACTATGAGGCTTATAGCCTTGATTTGACTACATGTATATTTTAGGCTATCTGGCCACATGTATCTCGGGCACAAATTTTGTAAAACCAAAACTTTGATATATATATATATATATATATATATAATATAGATATATATATATATATCTTCAATATTTTTATGGTTCCATTATTTCCTTAATGTGATGTGATGTGTATTGAATTAATATATATGTGTCACGAATGTCTAACTAAAACCTGATTAGAAAGTGCATCTATAAATGTATTTATATTTCTAGATATATGTTGATATCGAATGAAATTAAAATATCTTTCCAGAAGGTGAACCCTCATGAACATGTGAAACATAGTTTCACTTCTAAACAAATAGACATTAGTCAATTATAGTACTACAAGTTGTGAGTTGATTCTGATGACTGATTCTGATGACTGTATGATGGATATCATGGGAAATAACGTTAAACAATTGTTCGATCACCGCGTTTTACTCAATGATGTTATTTGTGGATTGATTGATACAAATGCCTTGTAAACTCACTAATTGGCCATTTGGAGCATATATAGCCCAAGCTACAGAAGAGAGGTTCTGAGTACTACGACTAGCACCATCAGCATAGCCAACATATGGATTGAGGGATGCTGACATATGCAAACCAAATTTAAAAAAGACTGACAGAAACTTAGGAAACTATGAAAGGAACACATTGCAAACACACTCAATCACACCTATATATAGTATGTACACATTGCACTACACAAAAATCTCAAGCATAGTATTTTTTAAGGTACAACCCATTTCTAGGCTGCATGAAGGGAACTCCACCAAAATCAACTAGCTCATAGGCCCTTTTAGCAAGAATATGTTTGAAAATATATGGACCCAGTGACATTGAATCGAACTTCCCTTATCCTAATTTAGGAAACTTATGATCGTATAAAAAACAAGGTCTCCTTCCGAGAAGACTAGAGGCTTGACACTCTTGTCATATTGTGCCTTGATATGTTTCTTATGGGCTTCATTAGCCATCGGGTTATCGCGCTAGGTTTCATCTAAGAACACCATATTTAAGAGACATTCCTCTTTGGCAGAAGTGGTAGGGAGGAGTTCGAAAACAAGTTTGAGGGATGGAATTTCACCTTCAATTGGAAGGATTACTTTTAGGCCTTAAAGAAATTGGAAAGGTGTAAACTCAGTAGCATCCTGATAGAAGTTTTGTACGCCCAAAAGCTCTATAAATAATAAGATACTAGTCTAATTTAGATACTGCTATCATACATTGAAGCATAAATTTGAAACCTTTATTAATTTCCTCAACTTGTGCATTTTCCTGAGGGTAGTAGGGAGTGGAAATTTCATCGGAAATTCCCATATTTGCAGTTAGTTTGGACATCATGTGATTGCGAAAATGTTTTCCATGGTCCATAAATACATCTTTCTAAACACCAAACTGTGTAATGACATGGTTGAAGAAAAATAGAGCAATTTTTTTGATGGTATTATTGTATTTAGGCATTGTCTCAGCCATTTGGTAAAATAATCAACTATTAAGATGATATAGCCATTCCCACCACCTGAGCGAGGGTTACATGTCATGAATTCAATGGTGCATTTTGCAAAAGGACCAACGACGATAACAAGATTCAAAGGAACAGGCGGAGCATGAACCTTTTGATCATAAATCTAGCATGCTTGACACTTTTGGGCAACAAGGATACAATCGCGAAATATGGTGGGCCAAAATTAACCAGCACATAGGATCTTCTGTGCATTGGAATATCCAGAAAAATGGCTGCCAAATGCCCTTGAATGGAATTCATTTAATACTTTCTCAGCCTCCTCATGAGTTAGGCACCTTCAAAAAACTGTATTGATACCGCGACGATAGAGAGTGTCATCGAGTATAATATAATATTTGGCTTGATATTAGATACGTTTCTAGTCAGAGTGAGACGTATGAGACCATAAATTCTAGGTCTAGAGATATATGATAATGTCTCTATGCCACAAGTGAGACGATGAGATTAGAAACAATGACTCATTTGGAATAGAATCACTACATGTTGTTTCAGTTTCAAAATTGGGAAGGTCGCAGATAAACTCAGCAAAAACAAAGGATTTATTCAACTTACATTTGACAAATTACAAATATAACACTTGTAGGATGACAATCCATTTAGAGTATTCCCCCCTTAGTAAATATCATGAAAATATTTATGTCATTGTGTTACAATGTGAAACAACCATAGCTTTGCGAAGCAGGATGTAATGATGAAATATTTGGACAACCTGAACATATGCCAAAGGTAACTTCTTGACATGGGTGTACTTGACTTCGGTATCATTGAGATTCCGTCTAAATGTAATAAATAGGATGTCCAATTCCTACGTCATCCTCGTGAACCAATACCATAATAATGGTAGTACTTGCAATGCGAGGTACATGAAATAATCACATTGGTAATTAATGGGGTATAACAAGGATGGCTGAATCGATACATCTTTCAAGGCATTGAACACATTTTGAGCAGCTTCATCCCAATGGAAAGGGACCCATTTCTTTAGCAAGTGAGAAAATCCTTTGGTTAGTTTAGTGAATTTGGGAACAAACCTCTGAAGAAAGTTAGCCTTCCCTTGGATTCATTGAGGCTAAAGGAGGGAAGGCGGAGTAGAAAGATCAATGATCTCCTAAATTTCAAGGGATCAATATGAATTCCTTGTTTTGATACAAAAAATATGAGAAGATGACTAGAGCTAACACAAAACACACATTTGTGCGGATTGAGTCAAGTGTTATAATGTATGCATCTGGAAAACATCGCTCAAAGGTGCATCGAGTTATTGACCTGATGTTGTAAATGAGAAGGAAAATCATCCAAATAAGGTTGCACAATATGTTTGATGTTATGGAAGGCATAATTCATCACCCTCTAAAATGTAGCCCCAACATTATTTAATCCAAAGGGGAGTTTTTAATCCATGGAACAGAGATGTTAAATTGCTGGGGAGAATGTTGTAAAGCCAAGACTCAATACAGAAAGAGATAATAATGAAAGAGGGTAACATTGAAAGGGACACAACAAGAGCAAGAGGAAGCATAGGAGAAACAGTAAGTGATAGAATCTGATAGCTTCAAAGTGAAGAACAAAAGTTTGAAGAGTTAGTAGACAACAACAACAACCTGAAACAAAGAGAAAGAGGTAACAGTAAGTGGTAGAGTATGGACCTGTCCAAGGATGTAGTGGAAATGGAAATTGAAAAATTATGGCAATTGATGATGAAACAGTCTATATGGAGGAGATCAATAAAAGTAGGAACAATGATCAATCATAACTTGAACCTAATTGAAAAGGAGAGGAAGATGAAATATAAAACAACTGGCATACAACAACAGAAAAGGTCCAGAGCATTCAGACAACTACAAACTAAAGCTTGGGACCCTGGAGGTTTCCTATCAACACATGAAGATACATGATCAAGATATCATGAATGTTTTCTACTTTGGGAGTCTGATGTAGGAGCATTGACTAGAAACTATCATTTTATCTTAGTAGACATAGGGGGTCTTGTGTTCTTAAGGAATTTGGATTGCTATGTATGTAAATATTAATGTTTTGAG
Source organism: Pinus taeda (assembly GCA_000404065.3). Classification (NCBI taxonomy): domain Eukaryota; kingdom Viridiplantae; phylum Streptophyta; class Pinopsida; order Pinales; family Pinaceae; genus Pinus; species Pinus taeda. The sequence continues at coordinate 7,783 of APFE031514144.1, read as the reverse complement.
TGGTTAAAGTAAAAATTAATTAGATAAGTGTGAGGATATTTGTAAATGGTCTCAAGTGTAGGAGAACATGAGTGATTAATGATGATGAGAGAGTTGGAAATCAATTGTAACTCTTATAGATCTCATGATTCGAGGAATTAGAGAGGATTCTTAGGAATAAGTAGGAGTTAAAAGTGGATTTAGAAGATTTTCGGGAGTTAGTTCAGCAAAGAAAGGATCTGAACTAGAATTAGTTCAACAGAACCTTTTGTATAAAGGAAAGCTTAAAATGCATAGAGAGGCAATAGTTAGTGATTCAGTCAGTAGTGAGAGAGGTAGTTAGAGAAGTCAATCAATTAGATTGTAAGCCTACAGGCAGGAACAAGCACCACCGATACCAAAGATAAGGCCAAGGAAAGAGTTCCTGTGTAAATACATGTTTATTAAATAGACAACTCGATTTTGAGTTCATGTTTGTGTATTGAGTAATTGAGATGTATATTGTATATGATCTTGAGATATTCTGTGTAACATAAGTTGCAGGTGCAGATCCAGAAAGGGGGAAAAATATAGAGAAGAGTAACAAAGAGGTGTTATGGCCTTACATGCATCGATAGTACGAAAGGAATATTTAATGTTACAATGAAGGTGAAGGAAGCACTAAAGCGTGAGCGGAGTTAAGTTCAGGAGAAAGTTGCATCGGAAAAGCGAAAGACTAGAATCCTGAAGAGAACCGATAACATGGAGGAACATTGAAGAAAGGGCCTAAAGCGCAAGTTCGGAAAAAAAGAATGAGGACCTTCAAATCATGTAAGATCAACGGATATAAATGGTGGAAAAGGACTAGTGGGAGTAGGAGAGAGTGGAAGTTCTTGAGCTTGGTTGAAGTTTCACAACAAACCCTCACCGTAGATCTTATTTCCAAATGCTTACGTCATAGACAACTACGAGGGTTGAGAGGTTGATAACCTACGTGCTAGTTGAAGGGTCGCAGACTGTAGGATTTGATTGATTCCCTTAGCCAATGGATATCAGGCCATAAATAGATCGAACTTTAACTGTCAGGGCGGACCCAAACATTTATAGATTAAGGTTGTATAATCCTTATCAACTCCGTAAGGTAGTTAAGTGTCGTGTAAATGGTCTGATGCGATATCATTGTGTACCGTTGGATCAAATGAGTTTTGATCTATGGCGATCGATTAACAAGTAGCTCTGTTGATCGTAGAAAGTATCAACCGTTGGATTGAAGGTAATATCGACGGTGGAGATTGAGCGAGAAGGCTTGGGCTAAGCGGACCTGAGAAGGTTATAGGCATGATTTCAATTTATTTGAAGTTTGGTTGTGTTATCGCTTATTGCATCCGAGAGGTAATGAAGTCACATGATGGTGTGATGCGATATTGCGACAATCATTGATCTAGTGGACGAAATTAACAATGGAAAGAGTAATCACATATCATAAGTCGAGAACCCTGTATGCATGTTCTATGGAGTCCTTTTAACCCTATGATTGCGATAAAGGATGAGTTGGATCGTAGAGTGGGCCTTAAACCATAATATATGAATGTATGACCTCATGTCTATGAAATTCTTGGGAGAGACACGATTATGCATTTTATATGCATACTGTGGGTATACGCGAGTTTTCCCTACGTCAGAGTAGAAGATCTCAGGCGTAATTGGAATGGGAATGGGAAATACCTTCTTTGGATTGCAAGAATTGAAAACAAAGAAAATAATGTAGGTGTCATAAGTCTGTCATTTCAAACTTTTTTTTAAGGTTGGAATTCACATGGTTTATAAGTTTGGGATCACTACTAGTAAGTATAAAATCATCAACATAAAGAACAAGAATGATAAGATACTTACCCACTTTCTTGGTATAGACAGTATTGTTAGAATGACACCTACAAAAGCCAACATCTAAAATAAAGTTGTCCTTTTTGGCATACCAAGCCCAAGGGACTTGCCTGAGGCCATAAAGGGATTTATTAAGCTGACATACAAGGCTTGAGTCTATTTGTATAAAGTGAAGAGGTTGTTCCATATAGATTTCTTCAATCAAGTTCCCATGGAAGAAGGCAGATTTAACATCCATCTAATTGACTTCCCATTTGGAAGAGATAGCAAGGGAAAGAAAAAGGCAAATAGAGTTCATTTTGGCAACAGGGGAGAAGGTTCTAGTATATTCAATGCCTTCAACTTGTGAAAAAACCTTAGCAACAAGACGAGCTTTATGTTTATCAACTTTTCCATCTGGTCCAAAATTGGTTCTGTAAACCAATTTGCATCTAACAAGTTTTCATCCCTTTGGAAGTGGAACAATATCCCATGTATCATTTACCAATAATGAACGATATTCTTCATTCATAGTTGTGTCCCAATTTGGATGGCTTGAAGCTTATGTAAAGGTGTCAGGATCATAATTCGTTGAAGATTGAGCTAGTGAAGAAGAGGCTCTATCGAGCAGAACGTGTATGGCGTTGATTTGTAGGATCACGTGTAAGAGCACTTGTTGCATCCCAAGTGGCAAAAACCCATTATGGAAGTTGAGGAGCTGAAGGAGGACCTCGAGAAGGTGGGGGAGGATTGTCATCCTCGTTGTCATCATCTGAAGAAGGAATATTTTAAGAAGTAGAAGGGATAGAGAGAGGCGGCACATCCACCAAGCTAGGCTCGTAGGCTGATGTATCTTCTACAAAATTTACATTTCTTCTAATCATAACATTTTTGGATTTAGGTTGAAGAAGTCTTTATCCTTTAACATCTTCAGAATATCCAACAAAAATACATTTTTAACTCTTAGTTTCCAAGGATTTACGTTTCTCATCCGAAATATGGGCCCATGCTTCACTTCCAAAAACATGAAAGTGACTAACGTCTGTTTTAATTGACCTCCATGCTTCTTCTAGAGTGATATTCTTTAAAACCTTAGTAGGAGTGTGATTTACTATGTAATTTGCATAGTTAACTGCTTCTACCCAAAAATCAAGAATAGGTCCCTAAGATTGAAGCATACAATTAGCCATTCCCTTTAAGGTGCAATTCCTCCTTTCAGCTACACCATTTTTCTATGGAGTATATGGAACACTATGTTGCAATTGAATTCCATGTTCAGTGAAAAACTTGATGAATTTGTTGTTAAAATATTCTTCGCCATTATCATATCTTAGCTTAAGAATTTGATGTCCAGATTGTTTCTCAACAAAGGCCTTAAAGGCCAAGAACATGGTAAAGACTTCACTCTTGAGTTTTAAGAAATATACCCAAGTGCGTATGGAGAAATCAACAATCAAAGTTAAGAAATACATGTAGCCAAAGAATGAAACAACTGGAAGTGCACCACATAAATCACTATGCACAAGTTGTAAAGGGGCTGAGGCGTGCCAAGAGGCACGTTTTTCAAAACTATCCCAATGATGTTTTTCGGGTACGCATTTGGAACAAACACCATCTCTACAAGATATCGTAGGAAGACCTGTCACCATATTTTCTTTACATAGATTTTGAAGGGAGCGATAGTTTAAATGACCAAATCACTCATGCCAATGTTTGCTCACTTCATCATTATGAGCAAAAAACTCTCAAAGAAGATTTGATGACCCAAAGTTCTTAAACTTATATAAACTTGTATAATCATGAGCAATTCCAGTAGCTAAAATCTGTCTCAGATCTCCTAGGTTCTTAATTACAACATGATGAGGTGAAAATTCAACGGTTTTATCGTCACCTAAATGAGTTATCTGATATATAAATAGAAGATGACAGGATAAGGTGGGAAAACCTAATACATCATTAAATTGACCATTGTCGAGATGAATAGTTCCATTCACTACAACACTAAGAGATATATCATCATCAAAATATATATTTTTGGTGTTATAATCATTTAAAGAAGAAAACATGGCTTTGTTTTTGGCCATCTGATAAGAAGCTCCAAAATCAATGAGCCACTCATGAGAATGAGAAGAAGAAGCTACATTTAGTGCATAACCAAACCATGATGCTTGACAACCACATGCACCAAGTTTTATTCCCGAAGATGAAGTTGAAGTTGAAGAGTGCTCCAAATGGATGTTATGCTTCTTCATTGCTACTTCCAATGCTTCCATATTCTTAAAGCATTTGGATTCTAAGTGGCCATCATGATTACAAAAGTTATAATGTCTATCAGTCTTCTTCCCTTTGTTTTTAGTTGCCTTATCATTTTGTTGAGTTGACTTTTCATTTTGAGACTGAAATGGCTTATGACCCTTGTTTAGTTTAGGACCATTCTTTTTAGGATGTTGCTTCTAAAGATTCTCTGAACTTTATTGTTGATGGGCTATTAAGGATTTCTTAGAAGAGTTTCCAGTATTAAGAAGACCAAGATGAAGATTTTTTCTTTTTCTCTTATTAAAGAATCATAAAGGACATCATAAGAGGGGGACTTGTAGTCTTGTCCTTGAGAAATAAATGCTTCTCTAGTAGAATGGAAGGTGTAAACAAATGCATAGTAGGCTAGTACTAACTTAGTAAGAATAGAATAAATAAGACTACCATATTCATTCTTAACCTTAACACCTTCCAAGAGAAGTCTAAGGGTCTTGATCTTGGAAAAAAATATTCAATGGAAGAAAAATTATTGGGGTCCAATGTAAGCGACTCATTTTCGAGTTGCTCAGCTCTAATTCATTTTTAATTCTAAAAACTTTATTGAATTGTTTCATTGCTTCATCAAGGGTATTAATTTATTTGATATGGAAACTAAGTTCTGGAGAAATAAACATCCCTATCAACGCACGTGCTTGATCTTGCTCATTTTCTCATTTGGATTTCTTATGTTCATCTTGAGGTTTAGACTCTTGGGATGAGGCTATTCTATAAATACCCTTACTTGTAAGTAAATCCACCATGTAGGATAGCCATTGGAAGTAGTTGGTGTTGTTAAGAATAACTAGGAATGAACTTTCCATTTTAAAAGAAATTGAATATGTAGATGATGAAACTAAGTGTTCCAATGGAAATATCTCAAAAAATTAGGCCGATTAAAAAAAGGCTCTGAAAATAGTTTCTAGATGAATAACTTATGATTTTTTGAAGAAAAGTTATTGAAAAGGATAACAAACCATGTGAATGTTGGGAATTCAATGATAATGTTATATTTAAACCCCTCCCTCTTCCAAAGTTAATCTAATTAGCTCACTTAAAAACAAAAAATTTACTTTATGTGACCCACTTTTATAAATAAGTGAAATTCATTTTTACAATGGTACGTTATGAACTATCGACTAAATTGTAACTTAAATAAAAGATAAAGTGACTTTAGAATTACATAAAGTAACTTTAAAACATAACTTACATGTGTTTTTTGAAAAAGTAATTGAACAAAAAGAAAGACTTGAACCAAGACTTCTATTCTCATAAAGTAACTTTAGACCAAGTGAGTTATAGTTGAAAAGGTTAGTAAATTTTGGAAAGGAGGAAGGGGTGGGTTTTTTTTTTTTCCTCACTAAATCTTTTGAGTGCATGATTATTTGAAAAACCCCTTTTTGCCTACAAATCAAGAAAAAACCACACAAACCAAACAAACAAGAAAAAGTAATCCAAGTCTTACGACTTAAAGTTATATTTGGTTGAAAACTAAATATTTTCCTCAGTGTTTCTAATTTTCTAAGATCACACTAAGGTGCACCGGAAAAGAGCATATTCATGAGAAAAATCATTTCTCTTTGTTTCTAGTTTCCTAGATCGCAGAGAGTCGCGAGTCAAATAGCATACGCAGAAATGAAAGGTAAAGATCCAGTAATAAAAAAAATATAGAAAACTATAAACATAAATAAGCAAAGTGATAAATAACTATAACTGTAAATAAAGACTGTATACCTCCAAATCTTAAAAAATACATAGCTAGGGCTACCAAAAATCTTTTCGCATGAAATGAAATGGGTTCCTCACTGGAACAAATGCTCCTAACACAATAGAGTAGTCATCTTGGCACGAAAGCAGTCAGAAACGATAGATCTAGAAAACGATAGTCAGATGCAGTTGTATGGACTTCATATTTGGATCACCAAAGGATGCGACACTCGAATAGCTCTCATACCATGTAGGAATTTACATGGTAATTTCCTTAGATAGAACACTAAAGGACACCACTCACAAACAAATCATAGATCAATACACTAGTATTATTGACATGGTTAAAACCCTCAAAGAGGGAAGCAGTGCATGGCCTGAGTCAACATGATCACTTCAGACAATTTATTAATGTAAAAGGAAAGAAATTTACATAAGCTTCTATCATGAACGGTTGCCTAACAAATGACCGTACATGATCTTTAAATAGAGATACTAGACCAATTTGGTGTTAAGCCACATATCAAGTGTCGGTAATACCGAGGAGAGAATGAACCGTCATATCACTTCATGTCTAGAACATATCGTAACCATCAAATTGTAAGTTACAAAAAATACATACTAAATAAACACATTTTACCTCACTATACAATAGACCAAGTTATACTTAATTATTTCTTATTAATCTATCAAATATCATAATAAATACACTTATATAAAATGAAATAAAGAATTAATATAATTAATAAGATATATAATGTAACCCTTATCAAAATAAAATAAAATGAAATATAATGTGGACATATGAAATATAAAAGCACATTTTTATAAAATAGAGGAAATTTTTATTTATAAAGGTATCACTTTTTTATAAAAGATATGAAATATAATGTGGCTCTTGTGAAATATAAAATAAAGTTTTATTTCTAAATAGGAAACTTTTTATTTATAAAGATAATGAATTAGAATGTGGACCTTATGAAATATAAAAGGCGCGTTTTATTTATAAAAAGGATACTTTTTATTTATAAAAAATGCAGTTTTTATTTATAAATATAATAAGTTAAGAAATTCTAACCTAATTTTAAATGAGTATTAAATTAATTGGGCAAATGTGAAACTTATATGTTTTAAAAAAATCGGGTGAGAGAATCGAAGTTTTTCACTAGGTATATTGACTTTATCTATGGATTTTTCATTTTATGAGAAAAGAAG
>APFE031514139.1:1991-20646 GCA_000404065.3 Pinus taeda | reverse complement strand
AACTCAATACTAGGGATCAACACGTCTATCGAGATGCCATGGTCCAAAAACCATAGGTTCAAATTCCAAGGACTAACTACCATGGACCAAAGGTAAGTTTTCTCACATGAAATAAACTTTTCTCTGCATAAAATTCCGTGAACTTTTCTCACATGAAATAAACTTTTCTCTGCATAAAATTCCGTGAACTTTTCTCCTGCGTACTTCTTAATTCTCATCATATTGAGAGCCATGCCATGGGTGTAGCCATCAAGTACAACATCTGTAACATATAACCATACCAGAAACATAATGCCAACAGACTACCTGTAATGAAAATTGATATCATTGTGAAAATTATCTATAATTCAAAATGTTTGGAATTCCAACAGTGAAAATTGTTGGCCATCATATGTTGGAGCCCTAAAAGAAAGTGCATTAGCCTAATGGATTGTTGATTGGTGACACTGATCCCATTCCTTGGATTACAAGTAGACAGGAAAGAATGTTATGGATTAGGGTTGTTGTAGGTTGAGAATTGATTATGAATAGAGGAATTGGACTATATGAAGAAAGTTTAACTCAACCATAGTTAAATCAAATTGGTGGATTTATAATTTTAGCTTAAAGGACGACCTCTATTACAATGAGAGTTGGTGCAACAAGGAGACTATGGTTGGGTGGAGTGTCCCTTTCTCACAATTAGTTAGTAGATACGTCCTACAAATATAAGTGTTTGTAACTTGTGATTATGTGCCATGGATTATATTACATTCCAATTTATTCAATTCTATTTGCAAGTTTAAGTCTGCATTTTAAATTTATGATTTATGATGACCAAATGGTTTAATTATATTACATAAGAAACTTATCTAAATTTCTCTCATACCCTTATATCAGATAATATTAATCTATAGTAAAGTAAATGGGCATATGGGCCGAACATCATGGATTTGCACGCTTGGAGAAAGACAACATCGATGAAAGTAATCATTGTTGGCTTAAGACGTAAGTCGAACACTATCCTTGTTTGTACAAATATTTGGTCAAGCTTAACTTAAAAAATTTGGATTACCATGGGTATCTTATATCTACATCTACAAGTTAATAGTTCGCAAGCATGCACATGGTAATTTTTCATATATCTAGATCTACAAGTTGATAGTTTGCTAAGCATGCACATGGTACTTTTTTATAATCTAAATTCCAATCTAACTCTCTAGCATTTAGGGACTCTACCACAAACATTGATTGCATTTGATGGTCATGTTCATCCTATTGATCCTTCTTGGCATATGTTTGAATTGGGATACCACCCTAAAACAAACCTCAATATTGTTTCTAAAGCTATTATTTTTGCCTAGGAATGCTCAAATGCAAATGATTGTTAGGCATGTATTTGCATAACTTAGTTATAAAAAATAACGAAGCAACATCGACCCATTGTTTTAGCTTAGATTCATAGTTTTAGCTTAAGGGTTGGCCTCTATTACAACAAGAGTTGTTGCAACAAGGAGTTTATGTTAGGTTGGAGTGTTTCTTTTTCACAATCAATTAGTATATTCATCCTAGAAATGTAAGTGTTCATAATTTGTGATTATGTGTCATGGATTATATTACATTTCAGTTTCTTCAAATATGTTTGCAAGTTTAAGTTTGAATTTTAAATTTATGACTTATGATGACAAAATGGTTTAATTATATTGTATAAGCAACTTATCTAAATTTCTCTCATCCCCTTATATTAAAGAATTTTGATCTAGAGCAATGTGCATGCGCATATGGAATTAATGTCCTTGATTTTCAAGCTTGGAGAAAGAAAAACATCCATGAAAGTTATCATTATTGGCTTAAGAAGTAAGTCGAATGTTATCCTTTTTTGTTCAAATATTTGATCAACCTTAGCTTAAAAAGTTTGGATTACCATTGGTATTTTATATCTAGATCTACAAGTTAACAGTTTTCTAAGCATGAACATGGTATTTTTGCAAAATCTATCATTATTGGCTTAAATAAGTAAGTTGAATGTTATCCTTGTTTGTTCAAATATTTGATCAAGCTTAGCTTATAAATTTTGGATTATCATTGGTATTTTATATCTAGATCTACAAGTTAACAATTCACTAAGCATGCACGAAATCTAACTTCAAATCCACCACTTTGGAATTTAGGGACTCTACCACCAACATTGATTGCATTCAATGATGGTCATGTCCATCCTATTGATCCTTCTTGGAATATGTTGGGATTGGGATAGCACCCTGAAACAAATGTCATTAATGTTCGTAAAGATCTTGTTTTTGTCTGGGAATACTCAACTGCAAATGATTGTTAGGCATGCATTTGCATTATTTAGCTATAAAAAATAATGAAGCAACATCGACCCATTGTTTTAGTATGGATTCATAGTTTTTGCTTAGGGGCTAATCTCTATTACAATGAGAGTTGGCGCAATAGCGATCCTATTGGCGAGTGGATTGTCCCTTTTCATAATTAATTAGTAGATAGTTCATAGGAAGGCAATTGTTCATAACTTGAGATTATGTGTTATGGATTATATTACATTCTAGTTTGTTCAATTCTATTTGAAAGTTTAAGTCTACATTTTAAATTTATGATTTATGATGATGGAATTGCTTAATTATATTGTATAAGAAACTTATCCAAATTTCTCTCATCCCCTTATATCAAGTAATTTTTATCTAGAGAAATGTGCATAGGAATATGGAATGAGCATCCTTGATTTGCAAGTCTGGAGAAATACAAACATCCATGAAAGTTATCATTATTGGCTTAAGAATTAAGCTGAATGTTATACTTGTTTTTTCAAGTATAACATAGTAAAGCCTTGTGTGATAAACAGTTGAGATCTGAGAGTTGCATTATAAAGAAATCCAAAATATTGACATTTTTTCAAGAAGAGGTATTTGAGTAAAGTGATGCAATTGAACATTCAAGAGGCTAGAAACCTGCCAGCTTCACAGAAAAATGATTAATCAGGACTCAGGTGAATATATGTTTCACAGAGAAAACATTTGAACTAAAAGGAATTAAAATTGTGAGCTCTCTCACTTTACTTATCAAAGTAATGATGGTATTGTGAATTTGTTTGTTTTTTGTCATGATAGTTGAAACTAAGAAGTATATGAAACTAAGAAGTCACATTTCTACACGATTGTTATGAAAGATTTTCTCTAAACATGACACAATGAAATCTAAGTACGGTAAAATTCAAACATTCATACAAATAGCATGATACCACACATCGATAATACAAAGTTACAAATTGATGGGCAAAGCTAATACCAGATACTGAGATATATTAACGGTATATTGTATATTACATTCTCTTAAACTGGAATAAGAACTATGATCATTGATCACTAATTATAATAACCCAGATTTGAGTTTTGGATAGTTTTTATTATTTAAGAGATCAGGACACTGGGATACCTTCGAGAAATCACTATCATCTTAAGTATAAATGGTCAGCAATCATTTTAATCTAAAAAATGGTAGGTGTAGAATTATGATAATTCAAAGTTCATAATGAAATCACTTGTAATCAAAAGTTATATCATATGATGACATGTCAAACATCTTGAGATCTATGCCATGTTAGAAACATATAGATACAAGACTATAATTGGCAACTTCAGCAATAGTAACTGAGTTCAATGGATGGTACTTGAAAGTGGTCAGAGTGTCTATTTTTCATATGTTCAAAGTATGAAGTCGCATCCTAAATTTAAATGCTTGTGTTGTAGGTGCAATATGAATAGAATCTGAGTGGTACAAATACATAACGTGTTAATCAATTGTATGGGGTCCTAGCCTATCAACAAAATGATATCATTATTGCCATGTGTATTTCTTCATGTATGGACTCTGGAGTACAATGAATTTCATTATAACAGATTGAGGAAAAACATGTCTATTGAGTGAAAGAAGTCTACTATTATAGATGCATCATGTGCAATTTCAAAAGAAGAAACATATGATACATAATTCTGCAAATCAAAGACTAAGAAAATCCTACACTGCTTGCTGCTACACACTTGCCCAATTCTAAGATTAAACTTTTCATTCAAACAGTAGAAGGTAGTCAACATACTGATAGATTTGAAACACACAAGCAATTAGAAAATACCCAACCCATGTCAAACAAGTTCGATGACAATGCTAGGAAACAAATTAAGCATAAAGAACTTAGTGCCTGTAACAGAGGTATATAAATAAAGAAACAGGAAAAAATATCACTTTCTTATGTGATCAAGAATTCTTGCATGCAATTTTTATAAAAAATGGGGCACTGAATGCAACTGATTTGATAATTAAGTAGCATATAACACAAGATAATTGTCCAACTATAACACAAGTTTTTGAGATAGCTTTCAAAAGAAAATTGCAAAACTACAGACATGGTAGGCTTAACAAAGAACAAAATATTTAACAAAAGCATTTCTGATCACATATAAGAATGCAAACTCCAAAGGGAGATGACAAAGGAAAAGAGAAACAAGCAAAAATCGTTTTCTTACCTAATCAAGAATGCCTGCAAGCAAATTTTACTAGAAACAGGGCATTGAATGTAACAGATTTGATAATACAATAGCTTATAACATAAGACAATTTCCCAGCCATATAAAAATATCTCAAGACAACCTTTAAAAGAAAATTGCAAAAGTACATACATGGTAGGGCGAAAACAAATGAACCCAATATCTATAGCAAAAGAAATTTCCCAGACATATATAAGAATACAAACTTCCAAAGGGAGATGGAACACATTGCTTGTTAAAACTTAGGAGAAAAGTTCAAGTCGCACCTAACAAAAGTCAGCTGTTGGACTATTTAAAGTACAATGCAAATCAAATAAAGAATGAAATCCACAACCAGTCAATATGACATGCTCAAGATACATTGAAAGTGGTAAATAAGTACCATAAATAAGGCCCATAAAACCTGCCAAAAAAAACTATTATGAATTTAGTATGGGGGGTTACAAGATTATGAAACAACATTGTTGAAACTAATCTTGAAGATTACTAAATTATTCTCTCTTCCTTTAGCAATGCATCATTTATTACATAAGACATTAAAATTCGGGATGGTAGGCTTTTATACTAACTTATCATCTTTTCTTGTTGCACTTTTCTTGGACTTCTTCGAAGGGTACTAGTTACCGTGTGTTATCGTTGACCTTAGTGGATGTTCAAGATGATAAACTGTATTACATTAAATCCCTCTGCGCTGCTTTTCCCTTCTTACAATTACAAGGCATTTCCTTTGTCATGTCATACATGACTTGTATGAATACACAATGAAAAAAAGGTCATGTATTAAACAGAGAGCATCTACAAAATTAAAATATTGCATCTCCTAATAGTGCAAAAACAACTTGCCTTATTCCTCATGCATTATATTCATCAAAAGCAACAAGAGAGAAAGTTGCATCACGTCAATTGTTGCATCATTTGTCCCCTCTTCTTTTTCTAATAAATAAATCTGTAAACAGTTTATCATAAATGAGTGCAAACAACCATTGTAATTGCATCTATTAAGTAGGCAATGATATAAGTATGCACATTACAGCCTGCTCTACCTAGTGACAGAGAAATGGCTTTGTCAATTCCTCTCGAAGCTCCAGCTACAACAACCACTAGGGCTTCAACCTTTTAGGAGTTTCAGCAGTTGCTTGTTCAATTGATGCAACTTGAGCCTTGACACTTGCATGCCAACATAATAAGGCCCAAAGTTCACTTCCTGTAAAAGCCTTAATGATAAAACAATAATTATTTGTATCCTTGTTTGTTATTTCTTGGGTTAGAGTATGAATGACTATCACACACACACACTCTTTCTCTCTCTCACACAGACACACATAACCATTAGTTATTTTATTTCTTTTCCTTAATATATGAGATAGAGAGTAATTTGTCGTCAAGCAAGGACAAAATAGACAACAATAAGTTAAGCAGAGTTGTTTAAGCAAAAGTAAAACAATTGACATTCATGGAGAGACACAACTAAGTCAATCCCCTAAAACTATATTTAAGGCTAATAATAGCAAGTTGTGGTGTTTCCAAGGCAAATTCAAGGTGGTCATCAAAGGACCACAAAGACAAATCTGTCTGTGCAAAAATATATTGTAGGATTTGACCCAATAAACTGCATGTAGATGCACCAAATGCAAACTATCTGGTCTCGTCCCATTTCAACATAATTAAAAGATAAATAGATTCATTTAGGTACAGTGATTGAATAAACAAAGAAACTTCAAAACAATCAATAATTATTTCCTTCTCCCATTTTATCTTATTGTAATCTTATCTTATCTCCTAAACAAAAAAGTTAAGGAAAAATCCAATCTACAATAAAGTAGTTGACATACATATTACCATTTTAATTTGTCAATGCTCGTATATATTAGGCAATTCCACACATAACATAGATTGCCCTACACTGATGACCAAATATTCAAAGGAATATAAAAACTTTAAGCGTGGACAACCAAAAAGGAGGACATGTGGAACCAAAGCTCTAATAATCCATTAGAATTCCTCGTAAATAAGGAGTAGTTACATGTTCCAAACAATTCTGAGCTCCATTGTATTTACAGCTCACAAAAAAATCACAACAGTTAATTTTTTAGGCTAGGCAAGAAAAAATTGGATATGTTATAAACTAATGTTCTCCAAACAACATTACATCTACATTATCAAAATCATTAGGCTAGTTAAGCCTTCTCCCAAATTCTAAGGTTATTTGAAAAGTCAACAGAAGGAAAAATGGGACATGAGAACATAAGTTAATAGACTTTCGTGTACTTATGTAAGGATAAAGAGACTACAAATCTTTACTGATGCATCTTGAAAAAGGGAAAGCATATACTATTAAAAAAATAAACTTCAATGAATCAGGTCAAGCATCTTCAAGGAGCATCCATTAAGATCTTCATTGATAAGCATAGGTTCTTTGGAGGGCAGAGTAATTCAAAGAAACAAGTGAAGCTAAAAATCAAAGCAGTGATTAGAGAGATTATAGAAGACATGAACATATCAAAGGTATGTGGCACATGGAGAAGGCAGAAAGGGATCTCATAAAAAACAAGAGCTTGGAAAGTTGTTTTCAATCTATGCTTAAGGGTCGAAAAAATCTGGTTCTCATAAACCAGAAAGGATTTCATTTGAAACCACCCAACAAGTTGAGTAAAATTAAAATTTGACAAAGCACCAAAGGGGAAAGTTGGAGAGTGGAGGAAATTCCTAAAGGAGGAGAGGAGGGACACATATTTTTTGTCAATGGCTGAGTAAAAATTTTAAAACTGTGGTAAAGACAAGTCACAAAAGGCCTCCTCATGGGTCTGAAGTTAGACATTGAAAGAAGATATCAGAAGCTAATAGTGAAAGGATATATGAAATTCCTCTACGAAGTTGTGTCACCGCATTCGATGAAGACATGGTTCTAGAAGAGCATCCTCATAGGTTGGTTGAGATACCCCTTGTTTACAAATGGTCTAACAGTGATGCTTAGCTTCTTGAGCAACAAGAGTTGTTCCAGAATCTCTAAACAAATTTTGGTTGACATCTGAACTCATTGAAAGAATTAATAGCTTAATCATTATGTTGAACAGGGACCTACCCCCCCCACCCCCTAAAAAAAATAGGTTTCCCGCTGTTCTGGCATTTCAAGCACTTGGGGAGCCCTAGTAAATGTACACAAACTGTTGAGAACTTCATCAGGGACACGGAGACTTGCTGGCCATTTCAGGGATGCTCTGGGCAGATTTCATGGATATTCCAGGCATGTAGTTTTAGTTTTGAGTCTTGAAAATGGACATCAATAATTAAATACCATTATCATTTTCTCCATCAATATCTTTTTGTATTACATTGAATCTAAATCTATTGTACAAATTGCAGCTTAAAAGATGGGTTTAGTATGATGGATTTGTATTTGGATCCTACAACTAGCATATTGTAAATGACCAGAAAATATGCCTATAAAAGGGTAAACACATAAAACAGTTAGACTCTGCTTTTATTAAGTGGCTAATAGTTTTACAATTATGGAAGTGATTAGATCATAGGATCCATATATTTGGGGATTCTACTTGTCTTTTGTGCACTGTGGGCATGGCAAATTTTATAAAATTATGTTAGAACCAATGCCATTTCTAGGCCTAAGCCATGTCAAATTCATGACAATGCAGAGATGTCTATGATTTCCCCGAGACTAATTATTCTGGGGAAGATGGATTCATTTGGATTCAGAATGAATCCAACATAAATGTCATGTTTTTGGGTACTCCAGAATATAAAAAAATGATGAAAAAAGGTCATTAAATATACCTTCTGTGGAATTCTAGAACATAAAACTTTGTTTCAAATAATTGAACCCCATCGATATTTTTAAATGTTGTCAAATTTTATAAATTCTGTTAAGGGAAATGAGCAAGGAAAAAAATTCTTGGAGCATTTATAAAGTGTAATGTAACATGGGATTTTGTAGTTCCTAGAAAATGCCTAAGCCCTTTCAACTATCAGGGGCTGGTGGGTATAGGAATACTGTCATTACTATGTGCATCAAAAAACAATTTGATCAATAACGAAAATATGGTGAAGGGAGCAGATTTCAAAGAATGAATTAGTGTTTTCATTGGCATGTTCGAGGAACATAGATGGAATAGAGTGGACACTTGCAAGTATCTTCCTTATTAGTTTAAATTGGCTAATTAATAATTTAAAGGGGTTACCATTGGAATGATAAGTATAGTGATTGCAATGGATTTGCTTTACTGACATAAAAAGGAAGATACCAAAATGGAGTGGAGCTGAACATCAAAAGTTTGGAAATATAACAGATTGCTAGCAAGAAATTCATTGCAATGGATTTCATTATATTCAATTTATTACAAAATGCTAGAACTGTTTCCTCAAGACTGTGGAAACTGCCATAGTATTGAATAATACTTCCCTCATGCTTCCAAAGCATCATTTCATGTAATGATGCTTATACAAAAGATAAATTAATATATCACGGCTTTATCAATTGTTGTACAACTGGAAGTTGGAAAACCATGCACTAGAATTTATTTGTATAGATAAACATTGTTTGTTTGGCAAAAGACCACATTGTGTGCTTGGATGAGAATTTCATGCTTGGAAAAAGACCACGTTGTGTGCTTGGCTAAGAATTTATGTCTTCCACATTGAGGTTCAATGCATGGACAATATTGGTTGGAAGCAAAACTATAGAACAACCTGAAAAAAAAAGAGCATCCATGTTAAAATTTTGAAAATTAATCAACACCATCATTATCCTAGCAGACCAAAAACTATATGTGACCAAGAACTTCAACACGCATATATACACGAGCACGCAAGATCTAAATAAACACTTTCACCGAACACACAACTAAAAGATAACAACAGATGTTGATTTGGGCAATAGGACAGTTAACACTTTATGGCAGGCATAAAAGGACAAAACAATGTTCAGTGAACATCAACAAATCATGAAGAGGGCATGTTCAAAATAACATAACATTCTACTATGCTATGATATACTATTCCATGAAGGAAAAATCAACTTGATGAAGTCATGGAAATCCAACGAGATCTCTAACTAGAGGCAAGGAATCAAAAATCCAACAACAAAAAACGTAATGATAAGGTTCAAACCTCATTGGCCTTTAACCATCTAACCATAAATTTATAAAGATGTAAAATATAAAGATCTATAAATCTAATAAACACTGAACCATGGACATAGGCATGAGAACATAGTAACTACATGTTTAAGTATAAAAATCAAACATGTTGCATGAACATAAATAAGTAAAGAGATTATATTTGACAACCAACATGATGGATAGGGAAAAAATAACAACATGAGCTTTGAACCCATATGATGGTCCTTCTCCTCAACCATGAACAAGCATAAAAAGGCACGTAAAGCCCATGACTTTGACATAGGAAATACAATTAACACATTAGTGGGGGAAAGGTGTTGACGACTGAACTTTGTTTCATTGAGAAATGCATGGGAAGAAACATAAGCACTCACAATGATCACATTTGGCAATCCTAATTTTTCAGTGACCCTGAACAGATTATGAAGAAGGTATTTTCATAACAACATAAAAATAGGAAAACATAAAGATACTTATCATGTGAAAAAGGCAACCCACCTGACGAGGCCATGAAAACCTAGCTTATCTATTCTTTGTGCATACCTCATTGATTCCCACTAGAATTGAAGTCCTTCCATAAATGATCAGTCATGGTAGAAGATGATGCTTCTCCACTTATTCTATAGTTACCTAGAAAAGTGTCAAACATTATCTCAAAAAAATTTGCTAGAGCATCAAGGTATATGTGCACACACAATGAAAGAGTGTCAAATGTACCTAGCATGGCAGGTGAAGTTGGATGGTCTTGCATCTCTCTTTGGTCTTGGGTTATCGCCATGGTTGGGGATTGTTACGTTGCTATAAAAATAAACATACCACATGTTAAAGAATGGTGATGATTAAATACTTAAATCCAAAACCATGACTCTATTTAACACATGAAACTAACCTGGAACAATAGACAAGGTGTTATTGGATTGATGACATCCTCGCTTATTGAGGTATCGAAACTCAAATGGTTCATATTCTGATGGATCAAAATTTAAATCAATTTCCAAACCATTGTTTTTTCTGTTGCTTCTTCTTTTCTTTGTGGGGCTAAGGAAATTCTTATTCCTCTTCAAAGATGGATCAAGATAACCCAATCCAAGTGTGAAGTCAAAATCAGTAACGTGCAAATTATTGGCTTCATCCAACATTTTTTTAAGCATACCAGTCAGCTGGATTGTGTTCGTCAAAGTAGTAGGAGGGTTATTTAAAATGAGATGTGTATAGCTAAACAACTCCTCCCTTGCCAAATGAAGTGCCTCGGCATCTGCATCAACAATATTTGTGGCCATGAGAGTAACATCAACATCTACATCATGGTTTTGAAGCTCTATATTGATCTTAGGTGGGTCATTGCATATGTTATCCTCTGCATGCTGATGAAGCAATGTATTTAAATTATCCGAGTGGAAATACAACCAATTAACCTTTATGGCATGCTTGCAAATGTTTCCACAGATAGACCATGGACATTCACACGTTATAAAATCCGTACGATACCAGGCGACAAGGTATTTTTTATCTCGATCTTTCTCACTTCTCACCCAATAAGCACGAGTTATGCTCTCATGCGGACAACAATTAGTATTCAGAATTTTTCTTGCTCGTTCCACTGATGATTCTAGCTACTTTTCTCTCTTGTAGTTGTTTAGAAATCCTTCTTCTTTTAAGATTTCCTTGAACTGATAACAAGGTTCAACTGTTGTTAGTAGCATATGCAATAACCAATCCATCCTCCGAGCACATTTTTTCCTTCTATCAGATAGAAATGTTGTTTTTAGGTAACAATGGTATGACTCAACAACATTATTGGTCTCCTAATTTGCATGAGGAAACTTCCGACGACCTTTCACCCACATACCTAATTGCAAATAGAACGATGTCAATCTCATTATATTACATTTATAGAAGAAAAAAATGCATATAATATGAAAAAAAAAATGTTTAATTACGAATCTTATCTCCAGTGACCCAATTCTTTTTGAAATAGTCTAAGAGCTTCTCTTCATCTGCAAATTTGATAAAAAAAAT
The DNA here is from genome assembly GCA_000404065.3 of Pinus taeda. Taxonomy (NCBI): domain Eukaryota; kingdom Viridiplantae; phylum Streptophyta; class Pinopsida; order Pinales; family Pinaceae; genus Pinus; species Pinus taeda. Next base: position 8,951 of record APFE031514139.1, on the reverse strand, counting down.
GATTGATTGCATCTTCCACTTCATAATTGAGAGTGTATTTCATGATGAAACCTAACTCACTGAACATCTCATTGGCTTTTATGGAACTAGTGGCCAATTGATTGACATTTTTTAACCAAGCCCTCCATACATGCCAAACGCATAAGATCACATCACAACCTGTGATCCTCTTGCTATATTCAATGCATTTTAGTGTGCTATTTTTAGAAAACAATGCAAGTTTGGTTATACCATGACAATGTTAAAATTACCTCAAGGCATTGATTTCAGCCAGTGCATCATCAACCATGAAAGCATTGACTTTCCAATTAGGATGGGTTTGGAAACATTTGCGCATGAGCTGCTCTAGCCATATTGCAATATCATCTTATGTGTTTCGTGATGCCACGACTCATGCAATAGGCACCCCGCTTTGTTATTCATCAAATGCCACGAGTGTATACAACTGATACTGTCATTTTCAACATTACATAAAATCAAATACAAGTTATTAATCATTCTAAATGTATACAACTTAAATAAATATATTCAATCAATGATTGGCATCTGACTTACCCCGTATTTACTTGTGTTAAATGTTGAATCCATGGCTATTAAGCTATTGTGCGATAGCTTGACCATTGTCTCCAACATCCACTTTGTTTGAATCCCTATTATAAAAGGGACCTCCACACCATTTGGCTTTTGGTAAAAGAAAAAATCTTCCCGATGCTTTTGATACCAAAGGTTTATACTCATTTCATCCTTTTTGTGATGTTGATAATTTCGCTTCGCCAACCTATTATAGATGTTTATAATATCTTTCCTGCATAAGAAGAAATCTCTATCTCGAGCTGCCACATCGATGTCCACATGTCTCTTAATGTGGGTTCTATACACTACATCAACAGGGACTCCCAAAAAGAAACAACTCTCTACATATGCAACAACGTCCCTTGAAAGCTTTTGCCTATGCAAGGTCTTGGTCTCACTTGAGGTGTCACATTGACCATGACAAGCCCAACGTCCCCCATCTTTAGGTTCGTACATATTGAAAGTTAATATTGCTCTATCAAGAATTTCATGCATAACTTTCACAATAAAGTGGCATTGGCAACCCCTCTTCTGCACAAATGAGGTCCTTTGTTTAGTTGGAAGATTTCCTCTTTTATCCTCTAGGCCAAATGAACAATGATAACTACACCAAAAATTTAAAATGTTAGTACATACAAAGAAAGATAACCGTGGTTTCAAAAGATCTAAACAATACATATTTTAAATACTCACATCTCATATTACAATGCAGCAATAGCTCTTTCTTTTGGTTCTTTTTTTGTTTTTCGTATGAATTTACATGGAGCAATAGGATTTTCTTCCTCTCCTTTGATAAAGTCAGCAACTCGTCGTAATGAGATTATGACAACTCGATCAATACTATTGTTTTTCTATTTTTTTTGTCCAAACTAAGTCTTTACTAGAGAACGTCATTTTGCCTTTGAAGTCTTGCACCTCAAGATCCATGATATATTGCCATTTGCTTTGCTTGCCCATTTTGAACTGATCTGGTCAAACAATATGCAAGGACATCAGAACTGAACTTTCAATCTTAGTAATTTTTATGGGCTGAATAATTGAATTAGATCTGGAATTTTTACATGAGCTAGAACACAGTTTCTATGGCTACCTGGGAATATTTGTAGTCTTACATGGAATTTCTCTGGCCATGCATAAGATTTGAAGTTAAAATGAGACATACCAGTTTCAAAAGAGCCAAATTTGCAATGCCAACCACATAAATCCAACATGGAGAGATGATTTTAGATATGAACGATAATATTTCAGTTTTCTTCAGCATTCTAGCATTTAACCTTTTATGAAGCAGTGGGTATTATTTCCCCTTTACTTATTGTTTACCTATTGTTTTATTCTTTCCACTTTACTTATTGTTTACTAGTATGGTTCATTTGTGTCTAATTTCCATGTTCTTGTGTACGGATGTAGACATCATCATCATCACCATGTGCTAATATTTATTGGTACCATTATAATTATCTCACTTTGACTTCTTGCATCCATCATGCTTCACTATGTGCCATGGTTGAAAGTCCCTGGGGTGATCTATTAAGTCCAAAATATATTATGGGTATGGAAGATCAATCATCATAGTAATATCCCTGCTAATCACATGGACCACCTAGCTAGTCGAAATTGATGTGTGTCTATTGCAATTGATTTTTTTCCACAAAGTTCATATAGTGTCAACCCACACATGTGCCAAAAATTAATATATGATTGTATTTGTTCCTCCCATTTGCTGCATAATAGGTAGCATGAAATTCCAACTAGATTAAGTGTTCAGTGCTAGTAAGGCATCAAAGAGTCATCCCGTGCCCATGGTTATATGGTGGAGTGTCTAGTCATGTCAAGCTACTTGTCGGTTTGATTTATTAGTTATGAAAACATGGTGTTTGACCTATGGAAGGTGGTCTCCACAAGAAGATTGGATTCTAGCAGTCAATCATTTTGCTTTCCTTAATGATGCAAGGTTCTACATTGTGCAGACAATACATTAGCTTAATGAATATACTCCCTGGGGTTGATTCTGTACAATATGTTGCATGTTAACCAATTTTACAAGATTGTCAAATTTGTCCACTGCTCAGTGAGTTCACTCAGCTCAACTCCAAAACAAGCCAAGTCTTCTCATTTTAGCAAAACTCAGTTAAATCTTGTCAAAGTCACCAGAACTCAACTAGTTTGACTGATCTTACGAAATTTACTCAGCAAGTTTGACTATGTTCAACAAGCATTTACCTATTTTAAGTTGTTTTTGAGTTTTAGAATTTCCTGAAATTCACCTCAATTGTGGATGTATTGAAAATGTATTGTTCCTTATCAATATAATTCTAGGCAATCCCTTCCACTTCCACTGGTATTATGGTACTCTTATGTGAAGAAGGTAACTCATGTTAGCCTTGAGTTTTCACAATTCGATTATGTTGGACATAAACTTCCGAGATTTCTTCCCTATAAATAAAATTGTAAATAAATAAAGTAGGAGAATGCAAAGATGAATGGATCCTTTGAAAATGAAACAAAGGGTTGCACCATTGTATATCTCTGATTGCACATTAATGAAAAGACCATCATGGAGTTACCTATTCTGTCTTGACAAATTCAAACTCTTGCTCTTTGGCTTTGCCCAGTCGTTTCCCTAGTCCAGGTCATGTGACTAATGGTAACCCCCAAAATGTGTTGTGCTCTAGGTCTACAGTAAAAATCTTCCAATAAAATAGTTTTCCAGGTAGTGGCAATAAATCAAACTACAAGAATCACTAGATATTTGATAAACCATGTTTGGTCGCACCTATGTGAAAGTCACAACTATGAAAAGAAGCCTTCCTATTAGGAAATAAAGTTATAGCCACTGCATAGGAAACAAAAGACTTGCTCAAATATTTTGGTAGAATATTTTGTCTACTTTTAATCGTATCCATCAAGTAGGGCGTTATCCTCCTCAATAGTTTTTGGATTTGATAAAAGAAACCATGCAATTTAGAATATTTTCAAAACTGATCCGGTCCAGCCTCATCCCTACGCTCAGCATTCAGACAAAATAATCAAGTGCCTTCTCCCTGTCCCCAATGTTTGCATATCCTACCTCATTGACTTGCTTACATAAAATTGATAGTTCGATAGCACGATGGATTTTCCTTGACCCATGGAAACGACAGGTTATATATAATAAAACACGCAGATGATAAGATTTTTCAAATCAACAGACCAGACCAATCGACATGGCTTTAGATCTTGCTTGAAGGGAGAGCATTGTAAATCATTAAGTTACCTAATTCCAAATGTTAGTTTTAGACCCCCGACGGATCATTTTCCTATGAACCCCTCCACACAATTAATTATTGAATTAATTTTTAGCTTTTGGGGTTTAGTGATTTTATTGCAATGTTGTTCTGTCGAGCAATTTAGTACCTCAGTGTGATAATGTTCATCATCATCACCAGCAGGGCATGGGAACCTGCCTTGAGGTTAGACAGTATGTTAGGAGAAATTGAAGGGCTTAGAAGGGACAAAATCGTTTTAATGATGGAAGTCGTGAAGCTGAGACAACAACAACAATCCACTAGGAATTAAGCAAAAGAGTAAGACCTTGTTCCTCGATCATACATGCACACAACTAAAAAGAGCAGAAAAATGAACCAGACGATTGAACCTACCTTTGTATGTCGCCTGGTGACGATTCAATGGTGGTGAGTTGTAGAGCGCGGGATGGAGTTTCTGCGCGGAGGCAATTGGTGAGCTACAGAGCGGGGATGGAGTTTCTGCGGGAGTCGAGCTGATGAGGGGAGCTGCAGAACCCGCGGTTTGGTCCAAATTCAAAAGGAAAGGATCATAGAATCTTGCAAACTCCGAAAATCTGTCAGACGAGGGTGGCAGAGCTAGCAAAGGGTGGCGGATGGCGGAGGAATTGCCAATGGCCGGAGCCGGATGTTTTTCCGGGTGGCGATGGAAACCGGGCAATTCCTCCGCCTTGTTAGACTACTCCATTTCTTTGCATGTGATACCCAATTTCTTCATTATAGCCGCCGTGTACGGATGGATTACTCACACTAATAATTTTGAATGGAGTTATTCACCAATTTCTGTGCATGCGATGCACAATTTCTTCATTACCGCTGTCGTGTACGGATGGATTACCCACACCAATAATTTTGAATGGAGTTATTCACCAATTTCTTCATTACTACCGTCGTGTATAGATGGATTACCCACACCAATAATTTTGAATGGAGTTATTCACCAATTTCTTTGCATGCGATGCCCAATTTCTTCATTACAGTCGCCGTGTATGGATGGATTACCCACACCAATAACTTTGAATGGAGTTATTCACCAATTTTTTTGCATGTGAATCGTGATGCCCAATTTCTTCGGAGTCGTCTACCGAGGCAGAGGAATTCTAATTCTGAACGCATATTGGTGGAGGAACGTGAATTCAATGTATCTTCAATGGACGTTGGCCATAAAAGTGACCTCCATGCTCTCTTTTCATTCAGAAATTCTATCACACATGATCCCGACACGATCTCGACGGTTTTCTATCCAACTAGATGGCAGAAAACTCCGATAACATGTGCTCACGGTTCGGTATTCGCTGCAGAGCAAACACCAAAAGAGTGGTGGCCATTGACCTCTCTCCATCTGATAGAGCATTACAAGGTAAACTTTCCCCGTCTATCGACAGTCTCTCATTATTGAACACATTGATTCTTTCCGTTAATGCTTTTAGTGGAGGAATTCTGGCTGAGTTTGGCCACCTTAAAGCACTACAATCACTGGACCTCACCAACAATATACTCAGCGGTCCTATTCCAGTTGAGTTGGGCATGCTACAGAAGCTAGAGCACCTGTACCTCGGCCTCAATATGCTCAGCGGTCCTATTCTTGTCGAGTTGGGCCTGCTCCAAAAGCTAAAGTACCTTGACCTCAGTGCCAATTCGATCAATGGTTCTATTCCAATGGAGTTGGGCCTGCTACACAAAGTAAAGTACCTTGGCTTGAGCAGCAATACGCTCAGCAGTCCTATTCCTGTCGAGTTGGGCCTGCTCCAGAACTTAAAGTACGTTGACCTCAACGACAATTTGATCAATGGTTCTATTGTAATGGAGTTGGGCCTGCTACACAAACTAGAGTACCTTGGCTTCAACAACAATACGCTCAACGGCCCTATTCCAGTCTAGTTCGGCATGCTACAGAAGCTAGAGCACCTACACGTTGAAGACAATATGCTCAGCGGTCCTATTCCTATCGAGTTGGGCCTGCTCCAGAAACTAGAGGAGCTTGACCTCAGCAGCAATACACTCAGTGCTCCTATTCCAGTCCAGCTGGGCCTGCTACAGAAACTAGCGTACCTTGACCTTAGCTCCAATACGCTCCGCAGTCCTATTCCAGTGGAGTTGGGCCTGCTACAGAAGCTAGAATCCCTGTATCTGGACGACAACAACTTGTCAGGTAGAATTCCATGTGAATTGGGTAATTTGACACAACTTTCAGATCTATCCATTTCTGGTCATAGTATTTCCGGTTCTATTCCCTCTGAAATATTTAGACTTCCCCTCTCTACTCTGTCTCTTAGTTTTAACCTCACAGGGAGGATACCTAATTACATTGCTAAATTGACCAAATTAAATGCCTTACAGCTTTATGAATGTGGGCTCACTCTCATACCTGAGGGCACTAGCAATTTGACCTGGTTGAATGACTTAGATTTCTCTAGTAAAAAACTCACTACCATACCGGAAGGTATTGCCAATTTTGGTTAAGTTAGAGTACTTAGATCTTATTAAAAACAACATCACTCACTTAAATGAAAACATTGCCGCTTTATCTCAGTTGACAGAATTAAATTTCTTTGACAAGAATCTAAGCAGTAACATATTTAAAACAATTTTCAATTTGACTAATCTGTCATACCTAGATCTGTCTCAAAATAAACTCATAGGTCACATTCCTAAAACCCTATCAATTTAAAGAAGCTTATATACTTAAAATTCTCAAACAACAATCTTGAAGGGACAACTCCCAGAGCTATAGGAGACCTTCATTCTTTGAATGAATTATATTTAAATTCAAACAATTTCACCGGGAAGATTCCTAATAATATTAATAATTTGGTTTCGCTTAATGAATTATATTTATCAGAAAACAATTTGGAGCGACCTATTCCTAGTATTTGCATCTATAACTCCACTTCTTTAAATATTTTCTCCGCTCATTCTAACAATTTTTCTGGGACTCTAACCTCATCATTTGCAAATTGCACCTAGCTTATAATATTGGATTTAAAGAATTGTGGATTTAGAGGTGAGCTTCCTTCAACCCTAGCAAATTTGAGTAAATTGGGATTTTTAAGTTTTAGTTATAATAATTTTCAAGGTATTATTCCCCAATGGATCACAAATTTTA
>APFE031514136.1:81106-169438 GCA_000404065.3 Pinus taeda | reverse complement strand
TGATAATCACACTCTTAATTGGATGGGACAATGGACAATTATATGGTTAAAAGGTATCCCTGTCGAGACTATAAACGTTTGCTAGCAGCAGAGGCTCTACCTATGACAGACGAGTTTACTATAAAGGTTGATTTGGAGAGATTTTTCTATTTTTATTATTATAAACCAACAGAGGCCTATTTGAAACTTAAAATGTATTTATTTCAAATTAGCAAAAGGAGGAGGTTAGCAAAATTACTTCTATGATATTCAGAATGCATAGATACCTAGTTATATCAGAATTTTCCTCTATAGTTGGAACTCTATTTTCAAAAAGTTTTAAGTATTTTTGATTTTTCCAGAGATAACTGGTTCTTCCAGTGAATCGCCAATTGTTGTGCTTTACAAACAACCCCCCATTTCATGTTATTTTTATTCATAAAAACATTAAAATACGAAATGGGTCCCTTTAAAATAAAATTGATATCAAAACTTTTACTTAACAAAAGTCCGATAATCAAAGGAGTGCTTTACGAAAAACCCTTTAAAGCAATATCCATTTAAAAAAGAAATAAAGCAAATATTCGGTCATTGCGATAAAGCGATCGCAAGATCGCATATCGCAATGACATGAGGGATGCAACAAATGACTTAAAGGCTTTCCGCCGATGCGATATAGTGTTCGGCGATCGGCGATCGACGATACCCAAATGCACCACCAAAGCACCCCATATCAAAGCCCCGATGCGATAAGCTATTGGCGATTGGCAATCGGCACATCCCCTTTATTTTAATATCATTGCACACATGCCTTTTGCCGATGCGATATCACAATCGGCAATCGGCGGGTCCCCTTGTTTGAAACTTAAAGCACATATGCCTTTTGCCGATGCGATATCGCAATCGGTGATCGATGATACTCAAGGCATTGTTAAGCCAGTCTTGTTATACCCCCCGATGCGATGCGATAAGGCACGGTTTTCAATAGAAAGCCGTTAAAGTGATTGGAAAGCTCAATTTACTATTATTTAAGGCATAATCACTCCCGCTCGGCCGCCAATACGTCCATTGCATGGTTAAAGAGATCTTTCGACCAAATATTGATATAATGGGCATTTATAAGGTGGCAGGTTCTATATGGTCATTTAATGGATTCGTGTCCTAATATCTGTCTATAGATTGTCTCCGCGCCTGTTTTAAAAAGCAAAATATATGAGTGCTTATCTATTCATTTGCTATCAATTGTGAGTTTTATCGCTATCTCTGTGTTATGCCAAATTGCCTCTCTGTGCAGAATTCAGTCTTAGACAGGAGTTTGGGCATGATGGGTAAGAAGTCAAAGAAAATCGCAGGTTCTTCTAATCCACCTGTTGCCGGACAAGTCGCAACAAACAGCAAAAAAGGCCTAATATCTGACACAACATGCGCAGGCCTCGCCAGAGTCACTTGGAAAGGAACTTATGACTTAATTGAGGCCGAGAAACCAACACAGATGGTAGAAGAAGCTACCGCGGATTCATTTAAGAAGTCGGACTGCACTCTCAAGGATTTGGCTGATTCTTTCCTTCACAGGATAGCAGCCAGGGAGCAAATTCTTCCATATACAGACGTTGTGCAATGGGCGATTGAATAAATCCCCATCATGGACAGAACTTTCAGCACAAGGGATGGAAGGATTTTTGGGTCATTCAAGCCAGAAGACCTGAGGCAAATGTATCATTTGCCTAAGTTGGAGAAGATATACAATAGCGCCTTCTTGGAGAAGTTTGCGAGCAAGAATGAGATTGAGTCCAAACCTATCAAGGACTGGAGGCAAAATCCAAATAAACACAAGCACGAATCCTCTGGTAAGTACTCGGTCGACTCTTTGGCTTCTCCTTATTGCTATGCGGGTATAATGATGTCTAGATTGTGGGGTTTACACGACTCTGCCATTTTTACCATTGAGATGGTTCCTCTTATAGAAGCGGCAGTGAACAACACGATTATGGATTGGGCTACTATCCTTTCGGATAAGCTAGCAGTAGCTATTAGTGACTTTAGGAATAAAACTATAGTCACTGAGAGGAAAATTCCCCCGTTCTACTATAGTGCATATATCTTGGATACCTTGTGTTTTAATTCTGAATTCCCTATTCTTGGTTGGAGGTGGACTGCACAGACCCCTCGCCCATTCATATTTATCATCGCAAGATGTGGAAGTCATCCTATAAAAGCCACTTGTATCAGATTTGTAATGGTTTCATGGTTCCTGTTTATTATTCAATTTTTGATAAGCCTATTTCAAGGATCTCCTACCTAGCCTCTTTTGACTTGCCAGCAGTGGGTAGTTGGTTTGGTGAAGAGTATTTTACTTATGTTAGAGTCTTTTGCAGCCAAGCCAATCCTCATGTCCTCCCCCTATATGTCCCTGACAAACTGCTAGCAAGGGAAATTGCCTACCAAATTTCAGCTGAGAGCACCACACAGACTCTCAAAAAAGAGAAGAAAAGGGGTTGGCCTACTTTTCCCTTCAGATGTGGAGTCTTCACCCTGCATGATTTAAAACATGCGGAAAAAGAGGCCAAGAAGATGCAAGCTCTAAATCTTGCCACAATTCCGAATAGAGCGTTTGACCCAAAGCGAACTGCATATGCCGCTTTGGAACATGCCAAATTGGCGACATTTGATCATAACGAAGATATGTTTGATGATGTTTTCTCTTCAGCTGAATCAATAGGTCAAGCCAAAGAACTCGCCAAGATGCGATACAACGATGAAGGGTTAACTGAGTTTAATAAACTTAGAGAGCAGAGGTTGCAAACTCTGCCTCTAGATTTATTAACGCCAACCCAAGTAGCATCATTAAGTGAGCCTAGCCAGCAATAGACAAAGAAACCTCCTGCTACAACGAAAGCAAATAATAACGAGCAGGAGGAACAACAAAGGAAAGACCAAGAGGAGAAGCTGAAGAAAGAACAGAAGAGCGCTTAAAGAAAGAACAGGAAGATGTTAAAGAGGGGGAGGATAAACAGCAAAGAGAGCAGGCGAGATGCGGCAAAAGGAACAGGAAGAGCAAGAAAAGAAAAAACAAGAACAATTGCTGAAGGAGTCTCAGTCTAAACAGACCACCACCGATACTAACATGGGTGCTATCACAGACCCTGAATTGCAAAAGGAATGGCAGTAGTTCAGCACCATTATCAGTGGACGGAAAGACTCACAGAGTACTAATACTCCTAAAACCAGCAGTGTACAGGATGATACCTCATCTCAGGTTCTGAGCGGAACCAGCGGCCCACCTAAAACTAAGGATGTGGAAATAATTCCAAAAGGTCCTAGCGACCAAATCACTCTACAAGTAGAAGATATTCCTCCATTGGATTTCTTCTACAGCCCAAGGCACAGAGCAGTGGTAAAACGATCGAGGAAGAGACGAAGGCTTGATCAACCTTCTATCTTTCCAGAACAAACGGTCACGGGCAATGTAGTGTGGAAGGAGAAACTGGATCCCTCCGATGATTTGACTAAATTGTCACAGTACGCAGGAGCTTATTCAGCTGCAACCATCGACAAATCATCAGAGGTAAGTCTTTTATTAAATACTAAAGACCAGGAAATCTCCACGTTACAGACAGAATTAGCTGAGATAAAACAGAAGGTTATACAAGCCGAGGAGCAGTTAGCAACACAACAACAGAGAACAGTGCATGCAAACAAACAGTTAATGGAGCAACAACAAATAAATAACCAATTGGCTCAGCAATTGGAAGAAGAGAAACAAAGGATTGATCAGGCAACGATCCAGAAACAAAAAGAATTAACGGAGGCTTTGGAGCAATTAAAAGCGGCGAATGAACAATTGGTGAAAACCAAGGATGAGCATATCGCTCAAATAACAGCGCAGCTAGAAAATATCAAAGGAGATTCGCAGATAACAAAATTCAGGAAAGAGGCGATGTTGATAAACAATGCGCTGATATCGCAAATTAAACTCTTGTGTCAACAACTCTCTCAAGTGGAGCCACTCTGCGAATTAACTACATCCATAAATGAGCAGGTAGAGAAGGCAAGGGATGACTTGAATCAAGCCGATGAAGCTATTACTGCATATCTTGAATGGCAAGATTCGAAGTCAGGAAAAGCCTCCAATTTGCCAAGGATACTTGAGGTTCATAAAGATATACTTTTCACGGAATGGCACACACAGGTGTTAAAGGCAGAGAGAGCATCTTCAAGATGTAGATTAACTTCTAGAAATTTAGTTGATCTAGTTAACGACACTCTCTACATAGAAAACATGATTTCCCAGTGTACACCGGGAAAGATTACTACAGCAAATGCATTGGAGCAAACGTGTTATCCAGATTTAGAAGGCAGAGGAAGATTAATCGCCGGAGTTAATAGTTTAAACATGGAAACATATTGGCACTTCCTAGTCAAGCCTCATGAACAAAGAGCCGCCCTCAAATGTTTAACAGATGCCATCCAATGTATGATTCCCGACATCCAAGACGCCACCTACGCTGCCCAGCTCAGTTCGCGGCTCAACAAACCTCCGGAAATTGAGCCAATGCTTGCCATTAATCAGCTCAGATTCAAAGGAAAGCAGCCGACCGATGAATCATCCTCCAGCTCCCCAGATCGCCAGCCGAAATAGCAACAAAATTTATTGATATCAGCTTAAATAGCATTTTTGTTTTATAGATATTTAGATTAGTATAGTATTTATAGACCCTTTCATGTTTTTAGAAAGGGTCGTAAAATTTTGTAATAGACTTAACAGACTGAAGTTTGCACTATTGTGCTTCAGCCTTTATTCTTTTATGAAACTCGACCAATCGTTCTTGCTTTAATGGAGAAATTTCTTTACACAATTGTGCACTATTGTCATTGATTGAGGAGTGTTTATGCATTAAGGGAAGAACCACACATAGCGATTGATATCTGGGAGTGGCATATAGCTCAAATGGTATTTCTATCTTTGTCTGAAGTCATTCTGCGTATGTGAATTGTTATGTAATTATTCTTGCTATCGTTGATTGTATGCATGCGCTATAACAACAAATCTTATTCATTCCACTATTGGGTGTTTATATGATGTGCCTTTACTTTTAAACCATGTATATGTTAATGATATAAATGTATAAAGTGTAGTAATTTCGCTTCAATCGCTGCGCTTAACTATTTAAGCACATCAATCTTAAATGATTCAATATCTATGTCTTAAAGATACAGTCATCTATATGTTTGTCTTGTAGACATAGAGCATCAAAAGCTACACTTTAGAGCTCAATAGATTCCTGGGATAGTTTCATTTACTTATATTTCTATCAATAGTTTTAGCCTTCTGCCTATCACTAGTGTTATTTACAAAGCATTCACTCATCCCATTTATCTATTTCTGGGAAACTGGTCCCATTACCCCCAGTCGGAGCCACTATCCCAAACGGAAAAGGAGCTGTACTAAGGTCTGGACCGGGTGGTTTCCCTAATGTTGTTGCAGCGATTTTCGAGGCACCAACACCAGGGAAACAAACTTCAACCTCTGTTCCTTGGCAACAACACCAATCTGATGTTGTCCTTTGTAGATAATTTAGGCTGAGGAACTGTGCCAAAGCATCTAAAGTAAGGTTTTTGATTTTAAATGGATGACCAATGCTTTAAAATTTAAAGCATATTTAAATTCTCAGTATTTATGAGAAAACATAAGGGTTGATTCTTCATTCTTAACAGAATTAAGCTTTAAAATGATTTGGAAAGCAAAATTTAAGAAGATATATAATTCCTTAAACATTCATAGGGAATATCTAATTTGTTATATACAACAGATACACATAGAAGTTTTCTATAGCCAAACACTACATGTGCAAGAGATGACAAAAGGAAACAATTAAGAGATTTAGAGGAATTAACTAAGATAGATAGTTTCAATTAATTAATCTCTTTTAATAATGATAAATTTGCAAGGGATTTTAGAGAGATTGAGATTCAATCTAGTCGTACCTAAGCTTCTATGTTACCTTGAACACGTGTAGAGAAAATAAATAAAAATGGAAACATAATTCAATAACCAGAAGAACTCGCAGAGATACATAAGTTGCTCAGAATGAATCCAAAATCCTTCTATTAGCTACGAGAATAGCTTAGAAAATTACAAGCATGTCACTCGTTCATAACAAGGGTTCAACCCTTTCTTCTTTGAATTACAAAATACTAATAGAGTTCGACTCAAAATATCTAGACTTGAACTAAAATTTATTACAAAATATAATATCATCTAAAATAATTGGGATATTACAAAAATAGTATTGAAAAGTAGTAAATCTGAACTGATTTGAACACTTTGCACATATTTTGAGGGTCGTCATTTGATGTCTATAGCTAGAAATCTGCTCTTATGTTCATTGCTCCTTTTAATCTGTTGTCTACTCCTGAAATTTAGCATTATGTTCTATTCAATGAGCTCACATAACTTATCCCATCTCTTTTCATCAGGGATAGAAAAATTTAACAACTTTCTGTATGACTCATCAACTTCAGTATATTTTTCAAAAGTAGGCCTAGTTAGAAATAAATTCTTAATTTCATGCTAAATGAGAAAATCATAACTTAAACCTTTGATGAAAGCTTTGCTATTTATAATTCCTTTGATTTTATCAAACTTAGCCTCGTCCATTGCTATATCATGTAATCTATGTTGATAATCTTCAAGTGGAATCAATTTTCCACCTCTACCTTGCAAACCTGGAAGTCCTTTATAATGTAGAGCATTGAATTTTTTTGTGAAATTTTTTGATCTTGGCTTATAAACTATCACACTTATTCTCAAGCTTCAACATCAAATTCCTCTTGGTTAAAACTTTTCTTACCTCCAAGGCAACTTCAGTTCCATCTTCAATCCCTAATTATTCAATTTCATCCTTTGTTTTGGAGTTTGAGATTTTAGTTATCCTTTTGGCATCTCCTGGTTTGTGGCTCAGGTCTTCTTTTATTTCTACTATTGCTGCTTTTGATCTCTGCAATAAACCTTCTTGTTAAAAAATGATTTCAATGGAAGGCCATAACTTAGTCACTGATGCATTAATATCAATCCAGATATTTTCTTTGGCCTGAGATATAGTTTGTGCAATCAATGATTCATTCTCATAAATTTATAATTGTTGAGTTAACTTATAATTCTTTTGAGTCTCAACCATATATGCATGATCAAACATGATTTTTTGTTCTTGAATATTTTGGAGTTGCATCTTAAGTTTCTAAATTTCTTGATCTTTCAAAGATAAGTCTCCCATGGCCTTTGATAATTGCTTTGTTGAATCAATAGACTGTGTTTCTACTGTGATTGTTGTTTATGTAGATGTCCTTGTTGTAGAAGTACTTGCTATAAAAGGTGTCACTATGGGAATGACAGCTGTAATACTGAGGTTCTGCTCTCTTTCTTTAATCAACTTCTCCATTTTGGCTTCCATGTTCTGAATCTACATGTTCTATTCAACAATCATTTTAAGCATATTTTCTTTTTCCTTTTTTAATTGGCCAACTTCTTGTGCTTGTGGATGTTCAGAGGTGGGAAATTTTAACTGTCTCCTTAATTCTTGAATATCAACATTTATATTCTTAATTATCTCTTCTACTACCTTGACATATTTAGGATCTAATCCTAATTTTAAAACTAGATCTTCAAGTCCTTTTATTCTTGTATATTTAGCTAAAGAAGACATTTTTTCTAGTTTTAACTGAGAATGAATATTATTGAGTGATGCTTGCAGCTTAGAAGCTGTCATGGCAAAACTTTCCATGTATGAGTAAATAATCCCCCCTTCTATGGGATGAATATGTTTGGTGTCAAAATAAAACATGGAAGTTTTGTAATCCTAAATTATCCTTGGTACATGTATCATTGGCTCCAAAAATGCCAATTTGGAAGTGTCCCTTCTCACTATCTAATGTTGAAAGTAACCTTGTTTATGTTAAGGAAGACTGCTTCCAAAACTTTGCATATGTGGAAATCTTGAGTGCTTCATTCTTCTTTTTCATTTCTAGGAATTTAGAAAATATGCCCTACCGCCACGAAGAAGGAGAGGAAGGAGAAGAAGAAGAAGTTGTGGTGTCATCTAACTGTTGTAGTGAAAAAGGAAATGTGTTGACAATACAACAGTAGTAAACTCTTCATAAGTTTGAGCTTATGAATATTCTTCATCAAGACTTATAACTTTCTTCCTTTTAACGACTTGAAACTCTGATTCCTGCAACTCTGAACCTCGCTGCTCTGAACTTGCGGCGATACATTTTCACTTGGCCTATTTAGTTATTTCTTTTTCATTCTTGAAGTTTCGAGTATTGTTTGACTAGATATTGGCTCCTCCATCTCCTGCAAAGTATTCTCATTCTAATCAACTGTATTTTCATATTGCTCAATTTAAGGTTTAGGCATATGAGCATAAGGTGTTGATTTATGTGCAATTTTATTGAATATATAATTCCCAATGGGTCATAAGACCAACTGAAACTGAACTTCAAATCCATCTTTTTTAACAAAACATCAACCTCTTTTGTTGCAGCTCTTGTATTGGCTATAAAAGGACCAACCTTTGCTTTCAACTTAAACTGTGTTTTTTGTTTCCTAGCAACAAAGTGAACATCATCTACATTCATCATTTTCCTAATATACTCAAGAGAAAAAATTATCTTTGGGAGAAATACAAGCAACTTGTATAGTTGCAGTTCACTTCCATAAATCCTAATCTCAGTGGAATTCTAGTATAAATACCAGTCTCGCACTCTAGTCTGCTCACTTAGGTGTAAAATTATCTTAATTTCAGTTGAAATTCTAGGAACAAGATCACTATTTAATAAACAATTGGCCATATACAGGAATCAATTAACAAAATCACTAAATGAGAATTATTTAGACATCTTTCTCACAAATGATGTCTAGTGAATGATTAACTGTGGGGCACATGCAAAATCCAAATTTTGCATAGGGAACTTAAACCTTTCAGCCCACTGATATAGAAACAAGTACACTAGATTTGATTGATATTTGAAGGAACCTCCTACATTAAACTTCAAGAATTGATAGTGAATGACATATGATAGGAATTGAGTGTAGTTGAATATGAATGAGGGTTTTTAACCAGAATAGAAAACTGACAGAAAACCCAAGATGACTTCTTCGACCCATTGGTCGCTGGGGCATCCTATTATACATGACACTAAGGAAATGACCTGCCTAGACAATTCAGGGAACATAACATAAGAATAACCAGGAATGCTCTTGGGCAATTCAGAATTCTCACGCAAGAAAGATTCAAAGATATGAGCTATGTCTGAAAATGATAATTTCTGGTAAATTTCCATTAATGCATCAATAGAAATTGATGCAACGGTTCTTGAGGATTGAGCTGGAGGGCTTGGAAAATTGATTTAGAGGTCACATAGAAAAGGGTTTCATTATTTTGAGCTATTACAAATCTCTGGCTAGGTAGATATCGAGCTCCACTCCAAGCAACAAACTCTAGGAAATGATAGGTTTGTGGGAAACACAATTGAGGTAATAGGGACTCCCAAAAATAAAACTCATCACTGGTATCTTGGTACTTTTGAAAATCCCAATTGTGCAGTTCATATAAATCAAATTCACAATTAGTTTTTGCAATTTCGAAATGAGTATCTACTAATGGGAGCTCATCCAAGTTTATCACAGGGGGTAAAAAGGGATTGTCTGTAACTATTTTTGCCTTTCCTTTATGTGAAGACATTGGGGAAAACAAATGTTTGAGATAATTGATGAGGATTTATCTAGATGTGGTGATTTCAGGTTGGAAACAATGGTGAAGGTCAATGTGTGGTGGAATTTCCCTTACAAGCGTTCTTTGAATTGCAGTGAGAACATAATGCAAAGGGTCAATTTGGATCGATGGTAATGTTTTATTAGGAAATGAAATAATGGTTTGAATGGATAACCTTTATTGGCACATATGATTTAATGCATTGAGACATTCATAGGAATAAATGTGGAGACAACAATCATTTGATAGTTTAGCAGGAGGAGTTGGTGGTGGTTAAAATTGGTGCAAGATTGGCTAGTTTACAAAATGGGAGAAGGAATCGTGTGAGAATGGAAGTAGAGAACTGGTAGTGGGAGAGTGGTTTGGGGGGGGGGGTGAGAGCGGTAAGTTTTTTTTATTGAGGGTGGTACTGCAATGCACACAGGTTTTCCATATATCCAACAGTGGGATCGGGTAAACTACTTTGCCGATCCCCCCCCCACGTTAACTGCCAAAGATGCAAAGGAGGGGTGCAATGGATCAAGGGTTGTTGATCCAAGTGAGCTCGATCCTTTCCATCACTATCTAATCGAACTTTATTTCTATATGATGAAACATCATATTGACTTATTTACAATTTAAATAATCCTCTGAAAATTATAAAGGATTAAAATAATAACATTAAAAATAAAATAATGTGACATTTTAACTAGCACGCTAACTTAGGGATTTTTTTTTTTCATTTCATCATGTATATATATATTTTAAATCCCTTTTTCTTGCTTTCTTTTGATTTTTTTTTTTGATTTTTTTTTTTTCTCTGATTTTTCTTTTCATATCTTTCTTTCTTTCCTTTTTATTTTTACTCTTTTCTATTTTTTCTTTTCTTTGTTTTTCTCATAAAGGAAAAAGTAGAAAACAAATTAGGGTAAAAATAAATTACAACAAGACTCCTACACCAAATGGTGTGAGGTATAGTTGGGATCTTATATCGAGGAGATCCCTTGGATGTTGGTAGTATCCTACACCGTCAACAGGTTCATGTCTTGTATTGGTGATGTGGCATGTTGACATGTTGAAGTGAAGTGGAATGTTGATGTGTGATATTAACATGGAAAAATGTAGGGTTTGGATGATGTGGCATGTTGAGGTGGAGATTGGAGTGTGCTAGTGATGAGGTAGAGGTTAGGTGGTAGTGATAATGGGAATGACATGGATTTATCTAGACAATGAATGATTCAGATATCTAGATTCCATATTTTTATCTAAATCTTGATTATTGACTGAGCATATGCCCAAATCTAAATATATCTGGGATTTTGATTTTTTTTTTACGAATCTAGAAAATATGGATATTTGGATGACCCAAGATCCATAATTTTTATAAAAGTAACTTTATGTAAATTCTCAAATTTGGATGTGAATGGGGAAAGTCGACATGCCTAAGCCTCAAAGGTGGCACAATACAATGGCAACATGTGGACATAGTTCTACCACATGTCAACTACATATCATATGACATGGCATAATGCAATGGTGACAGGTGGGCACAAGGTTGTCGCATGTCATAAAACAATGAAAACTTTAAGGGCTATAACTTTGTGTCTAGAACTCGATATTAGATGGAATTTATATTGCTGAAAAGTTCTTGACAAGGAAAAAAATGATGGTGACCTCAAAAAGAAGGTTGATATGGTTACAAAAAAAATCCACCTCCATAAGTTACCTTGAGGTTGGATATGTTACAGGAAGCGCAAAGTTACCAAGCTCCTTCCAAGTTGTCCATAACTTTGCATACACCAAAACTTATGTGTCACTTTTTCTCTAGTCTTTTTTCTACTTTTTTGCCTTGTTTTTTATTATACTATGTGTTGAGAAATATATCTCAAGTGGGAGCTTCTTACATAGACTAAGCGTGAACATGTGAAAGCAATTTGAGACAAATTTTGGTGACCAAATAGTAAAAGTGAAAAATAACACCATCTTGTAATTTCACTTAAAAAATAAAAATGAAAGTCAAATTTTTTATATTCTTATAGTCTTTGAAATCTAAATGAAATATTCTAAAATAATAATGAATTAGATTTTTTCTAATCTTATCCATACACATTATTGTTTAGATAAGGCGGTTGATAGGATTAAAGAGATTAGTAGCTAAGGTATGGAAAATTTGTTGTTAGGATTGAGGATATTAGTCATTTATCTCAAAGCATAAATAGGACAAGATGAGAGAAGTTGAAACACACATGAGAACACTTCAAAGAGGCAAAGACCATGAGAAGAATGATAGTGCATCTAAGAGAAGAAAGTGTAGATCCGTTGTAGCAAAAAGAAAGAAGGAATCCATACCATAGTAGCATCATATAGTTGTATAGAAATAACCATTGTATTTTGTCTTCCGCAGAGACATACTCCTATTTCAGTGGGTTATACTTATCTGTTCTATAGTATTTTTTCTTATTATATAGTTGCTTAGTTGCACCAGACTGTGGAGGTACCTTCTAAACTTTTCTTATTAGAATGATAAATTAATTTGAAGGGGAAAATCATTGTGCATGTGCTATTCATTTATTACTTTTTCTATTCAATTTTCTAACCATATTTGTAATTGTTACTTGTTAAAAAATATTCATTTTTGTGAGTAATAAGTTTATATCGTATTTATTTAATTAATAGAAACATAGGACAACAAACATATGGGGCCTTTGGAAATTTTGACATTATGCAAAGCACAAGGTCTAGGGCTAAGTCCCACTCGGCCTTATTCATAAATTCACATGCATGAAACTTTTTGAAGGCATTAAAATAGGTATCCAAGCAAGACTTTAATGAGGATTTTAAGGCCATTGACCTTGTAACCTAAGCACTAACCTTACAAACATAAAATTTATTCAAGCAAAAAATGTCTTTCTCAACGATTCAATTTAATTCACACCTTCTTATTAGGATACTTTTCGTCTCTAAAAAATTCACTTTGGAGAAGAATGGAAGCACATAGCTTCAAATTGTTTCTCCAAGTCCACTACTCCATTAAATATGATGGTTTCGTGGGAAGTTGATGTTGCAAAAGCAAATAGAGGAAGCCTAAGAACTCAAATCCTAAAGATAAAAAGTGTATTGATCTATCTATGGGAAGCAAAGATGATCGTGAAACCAACATTATAATCTATAAATCATAGGCAAGGACAAAAGTACACAATCTTTCTCTAAGAGTGTATAACTACTTAATGATCATTCTTGAGCATAAAAATAGCCAAACAGAGCCCATGTATAGTTGATTTTCAAAAATGAGTTTCTAGGGTACACTTTGCATTATTATTGTGTGTGTGTGTGTGTTTTCTTTATTTAAACTACAATTTGTAAGGCACAAGCATATTTTTATGCACATTGAAATAAGATAGAAAAACAACTTATTTCCACTATAGTGATTAACGTCCACATTAGCTAAGAGATTATGGAATAGTGCTACAGTGGAGCAAGAACATGTCATTAATGGTCCACTAGTTGTTGTCCCTAATTCAAGGAGTTATGGGGTAGCCAACCTTATTATTAATGTTGTGAAAGTTGGGTAAGGATGAGATCATTTACAACAAGAAGGGAATGACCTTTATAGAGGCAATGATCCTCACCCAAAAGACAATACATGTAGACATCATGACCAAGGAAGACAAGGAAATGTCCTTGCAAACAACCACAATGATGAAAATAATAAATAACTTGAGATGTGAAAGACATGTAGGATGGTAAAAATCCATGCACAAACAATCAGGCGATGAGACTAACCTCAAGGATAAAAATGAAGCAAAGAAGAATGACACGTAGGATGTGGAGATGAAAGATGTGGTTGAAGTGTCTCTAAACACATTGTATTGCCCAAGATAGTTGCAATACAATGAGACGTTGTTCTTGTTGAGCTAAAGATCGATGTACCTTTCATAGAGAAAGGTGAATGTAAGAAGGAACATGATAAGGTTGAGCTAGGGAAAATTTTCATAGCTACGAAGACCCTTGAAGGCTCATTTACAAGGATCGATCCTTCATCAACATATAAACCATGATCTCCCAACAATGGCCCTCATTGATTAAATATCCCAATACATTGACTATTACATGAAAATGTTGGGAGCTTGCTATGGAAATTTTTATATATTGCAATTTTCTTACAGCAAAGGCCCAAGAAAGGATTGAAAACACCCACAATAGATTGAACCTAGATGTTGAATTTGACAACATTCAAAATGATAGAAATTAAGCTTATGTGAAAAATACCTAGCAAAGTACAACCCCATTGCTCCATTTTGTTCTCATGGGTTTGAGAAATCCAACAATAACAACTTGCAAAATGATGGTGTAATCAAGTTGTAAAGGCTTATTAACAAATATGCAACATGTCTCCTAATTAGAGTAAAAATAGATCTTGCAACAATGAAAGTAGAGAATAATGACCTCAAGTCATAGTTAAACGATATAATATACAGACCGATAAGTTGAAACATTAATGAAACTCTGTCAGGGATGAAAATGTGGAAACAAAAGGAGTAATTTGGCCCTATATAAGCCAAAATGATTCAAACTTGGGAGACATCACCAAGTAGTAAATGCCTCAAGTTTGTATGGAGAAATCAGACCAATAAAGTATATTAAAGCAACAAATGAAGAATGCAACAAGCTTTGGGGCCACAAAGAAACTCATGGAGAAAATTGTTCTGCTGGTCTAAGGAATTGAGACGAGCAAGAAGAAAATTAAGTTTCCAACAAACACACTCAAGCTATTTCTATCAAAGTCAAATAATTTTATGAATGACAAGGCCATACCTATAAAATAGATTCAAAAAAAAGTGACCCGTCTAACAAAGGAAGCTCTTAAGATCCCCTACAAGGTTAGAGCAAGCTCAACAAAATGAACATTTGTAATGTGAAGATGGACGAGTAGGATGTGGCCATTGAGGCATCAAGGAAGAGATTTCAAGATTCAAAGCCATTGTGCAAGTACGTCCTTAGATCTATAGAAACTTAGTTTATTTATTGGAGAGTAATGACATGTTGTTTTGAAAACAAAGCCAATGGAACCCAACCAAGAGAAAGTTGTAATGTTCATTTCAAGAGTAAACATTGTTTGTAAAAAGTTGACATAAGACTAAATTTTTTCCTCAATTCAAAACATGAGACTATACAATAATCCCTCTGTTGACCCTTTTGTTTGAAGAGGCTACGAATATTTGATTCAAGGGTGAGTTAACATAAGTGGTTGGGTCTTTACAATCTTGTTGTTATTGAGGTTGAGACATAAATAAAAAGTACCCAAATAAGAATGATGCCACAACCACAATAGTGGTAAAAACACATATTGGCTTTTGACAAAAGTGGTTGATGAATTATTTCCAATTTGTCCTAATATTTAGTGGGATCACATGCATTTAATTCAAAATGGCCACTAAATTGGTTTCAACTAACCTAAAAGGTAGTATTTTAACCATTAGACATTTTTTTCCCTTTTTTGAGCATATTTTCTAGTCAAATTCGCCTGAAATTCGACAAGGATTTCTTGGAATCATTAGTTTCAACAATGTAATTTGCAAAGATAAAGTGGCCTAGGATTTTTTCATGGCATTTAATATATTTAAAAAAATTGAAATAAAATTCACAATCTTGCCAAAATTGTCGCATCAGATTCTAGTGTAAACCATTAAAAAATCTAATAATTAGATTGTTCCTCCTAAAAGGACCACACATTTTGAACCTACACACATAAATGGGACAATGTAGAATAGTTGAAGGGTCGTCACACTAGCAATTTTGATGTGTAGTTCATTAATTGATTATTGGTGTTAGATCCTATTGTTGTACTTTGTTAATCATGTTTGGAACGACCAAAGTAAGGACTAAAAACTTGTAATGTTGTCAAATGTATTGTGTAGTCACAGATAATGACCATTGCAATGCAACTATTCTATTGTGCTCTATTTTTAATAAACATAACATAATATAGAAATGTCTTGTTTTGGTTTATTTTGAGTTTGTTATAATAATATAATCTAATTGAAGGTCATAGACACCAAATCAAAAGATAAGATCATGATGTTTGTGGAACAAGATACCTCCTTGACATAAACAATTTCACTACTTAATTTGCTATAGTGTACACATCCTATATCCCTCCAAATTCAAACCTTTGATCTCCAAGAAAGACACACATTTTATTTATGGAATGCTTGGAATGTATTTCTTGTTAGTGAGTATATATAAAAGGATGTTTATCACTAAATGTTATAGACAATACACTTCAGTAATCCTATTGAGGAAAGGATGATGAGATAAATGCCAATAATATTGGTTGCACATGACTATTTCCCTAGTTTGTATCATCTACCTCATGTCTCCTACAACTTATAACTTACGTCAAGTGAAGTTTTCTTGCTCCAAAGATTGATGTCACTGGTAACATACAATATTTGATGAACACGTTAATCGACTTGAAACTTTGAACCAACAATTAGTTCTCTTTATTTAGATACGACATAAATAGTCATTTGTAAATGAAGATGACAAGGGAAAAAATACTTTAGATCAAACAAAGAGCATTAAGACAAAACCAACCTAGATCCATTTTAATTATGAATCTATTAAGCACTGAGAGGGATCAAATTTCTCTACGTGCAAAACTCGTTTTGAGTGAAAAAGTTGAGGAATGGTTTGCACGTTGAGATATTTGATCCCTCTTGACACTTGATAGATATGGAGTTAAGATGGATCCATGATGGTTTAATTCATGTGAAACCACACAAAATTTGTCTAACATATGATTAATTTAATCATTCTAATATATTAAATATGTCTAAGATTAATCAGATGATTTCCTTCTCTTCTACATATCATACACATTAGGTCCGTATTTATATTAAACACTTGAATGCCAACATATGAACTCTCACACAAATGACCTATTTGAACTGGACCTAATCGATAAATCATGTCATGAAATTTTTGATGTGCAATATTCATGTTAGCGAGAGTTACAAGTTGATCTTGATATGATCTTTGTTATTCATCTTTAGGTTTCCTCTATTCTTCATGCTCTTCAATTGCCATTCCCTTTTCCATTTTTGTTGATTTCCTCTTCATTATGCATTTTCTTGTATTTTTTACCCTCGACACTTATTAATTGTCATTTTTGTGCCCTTCTTTATTGATATGTTCTTTGATATTCTCTTTGATATGCTTTTTGTCATCCAATTTTTTCCTTCATCTGTTCTTGTCATTGTTCAATTTTCATTTGTTGGGATTGTTTTTGTTGATCTTCTCTTTGATTCTCCCTTTGTTGTTGACAATCCTTAGTAACAACCATTTCTTATGTCTTTCTTTGTCAAATTTCTCTTTATTATTCATTTCTATTTAAGATGGGTCTAGGTTGATGATTGAGATAGGTCTAGGCTCATTGCCATTCATTTCTATTTAATATAGGTCTACGTTGATGATTATTGTAACACAAAAATCAATACCCAATGTCAATAATTACTTTGTCCATACATTGAAATCAATGCACACTATTAATTTAATTACTTTGAAAGTAATGCATGTCATCCATCTCTTTACATCAAATCACAAATTAACATCTACACTAAAATCAATGCATTCTTAGTTGCCATTTCTTATGCTTTTATTTGTCGACTTGCTCTTTGTTGTTCATTTCTATTTAATATGAATATAGGTTGATGATTATAGCGTAGAAATCAATGCATGTCTTCAATAATTACTTCATGCATACACTAAAATCAATGCACAATATTAATCTAGTTACTTTAAAAGCAATGCTCATTCATCTAGTTACATCAGATTAAAAATTATCTACACTTAATCAATGCATCTAATGCAAAAAATCAAATAGGAATAGAAATCAATGCATCAAGTGCAATCAATCAAATAGGAATATAAATCAGCATCTAGATTGAAATCAATGAATGAAGTGTAATCAATCAAATAAGATTAAAAATAAACATCTACACTAAAATCAATGCATCTATTTCAGTAAAAAAAATATTAAAGTCAAAATAATATAAACTCAAGTTAAGACTTTACATATACCTTTACCCCTTTGAATTTAGTGATTTTTTTACAATTTTAGATATTTTGTATTTTATCTAATTTTGAAATACACATGAATTTTTAAACCCAAATCCTTTTACTTTTGTAAAATCCTTACTCCCTCTTTCTATATGGTTAACAAAGTTCAATATTATATAATATTATATTATCTAATATAATGTATATTATAATAATAATATTTTATATTTATATTATTATATTATTACTAATCTCTCTATATATTACAATATTAATCCTAATAATATTAATATAATAGTATATTAATATTAGACATCTAAATTTTACCTATTTTGTTTAATATGAATATTAAACCTAATATTATAAGTAAAACTCTTTATATTATGAGGAGTTAAGGAGGAGCGGTGGTGGTCATTTGCATGGGGTTTTTGCTCTTAGGGTTTGAAGTTTTTGCTTGTTTGCTTTCTGGTTTGTCGGGTGTTGAACCTTGTGTTATGGACGATAGGCGACAAGGTCCTTTTCCTTGTTTATTTTAAACTTGATGCCATTTCCGAGGGGTCTTTCTTATAATTGGCATTTTATCAATTTTTAACTTGGGGTTTTCCCCTGGAATCTTTGATCATTCCAATGGATTCATTATTGTTGGGTTTTACCATCAATGTGGCAATCTTGGGTTTTTTTGGGACCAATTCGATTGCTTTCTTGGCTAACCTGACAAGAGTGGTGTGGATCTTATGGAATACGTGGATCATTTGGATCATGACTTGGTTAGCCCCAACAGGGGTACCATCTTTGCTTCAAATGGGGATGTTTCCACTAAACAGGGGTTTCATCTCTTCATCTTTGGCATTTTCAATTGCAGGTTCAAACGTGGTTGATGGGTTAACTTAGAACCCTAAAAATGTGGTTTTGGGTGGTTTCCAATTTGCTGCCACTTGTTAGTTTTCCCCTCTGGTTTCCTCATGTGACAATTTCTATCTTTTGTCATGGGATTTCACTCTTCTAGCTTTGTCTAGGGGCATTCCCTTCCCAATATCTCAAATGTGGGTATTTTCACCCTAACCAGGCCCTATGTTGGGGGTTTTCAAGTTGGGGGATTAAACTTCAGTTCTTGGCAGGGTTCCTCTACTTTCAGTTCCTTCATCTGTTGTCTAATGTCGATCGTGTGGTGGGTACTTTGTTGGGGTCTTCTTTGCAGTCGAGGGGTGGTCTTGCTGGGGCCGTTGTTTTCCTTAATCTTGAGTAAGCCAATCAAGGCTGGGTACAGAACCTCCTAGGTCCTTTACGTCAGAAGCAAATGTTCATGGAGTTTCACTTGAGGACATTGTGGAAGTAAGACTCTCTGGTTGGCCTCAAACAAGGAAAAATAAGTTCAAACCTTTAAAGGGGGATCTCACTCTTGTCCCTTACAACTTATGCATCGGTGACGAAATGGAAATGGTGGAAAAATATCTTGTTGGCATGCCCATGGGAGGAAATTTGGGCTAAATACCATTATGGAGTGGCTGGATAAGGTCATATTGCCAATGATATCTGCTACACCAAATGTTTTCCTTTTGGCCATGGGTTGGATCCAGTTGTCTTTTAAGACAAGGATGTGAATCACATTTCTATGGGGGTTTGGTCCATCGACTCCATACTAATTTTATTTGAATTCTAGACTCCTCTTTTTGATGTCAGGAAGGAGAGGATGGATGGAATTCCTGTGTGGGTTCGGTTTCCTGGTATTTCGTCAAACATGTGGAACTCGTAGAGCTTCAAAAATTTGAGCGACAACCTTGGGCGGTTCTTGGATGCTAGCTACTCTTTTCTTGACACGTGTGACAAATCTATTGTGAGTTTTTTTGTGTGTTTGGATATTAAAAGGAAATTACATGCTACCATGAACATTGGCAAAGATGTCATTCAACTACAGGACATTGATTATGAAGGCCTCCTTTTTCAATGCAGGAGGAGTCATAATCTTGGGCACTTGGTCAACTAGTGCAATATTTCTTTCAAGGGTACTTCAAAGGAAGGTAACATATCAAAAAAATAAGAGGAAAGACTAGGCTGGTGGTGTTTTGTCTTAGGAAAATCTTGTGAAATTTTAATCTATTGCAACAACTAGTAATTATCCTTCTAGTTGATTAAAAATTAAGTGCGATTTATTTGCTACGACAAATAACGAATAAAATAACAACTGCAATTTTCACCATGAAAATGTTGTGGAAAATAAAACTCTGGAAAGTGAGAAAATGCTAGCACACACAAAAGCAAATTAACACAGTTATTTTTGGACAAATATCCTCAAAAAAACCGTTGCAACAGATGAGGGTTTTATTATTATGCAACAATGAAATAATCTGAGTAAAATCTATGGATGCCCAATTAGCTATCCAATCAACAAATATTTGGAAAACATATTAGAGAGAAAATTCTCTCTCTCCACAAGCAATCCCATCGCTCCTTGGCTCAGAAAATATGGTCATTCAAACCCTTGTGCAGGCCCTTTTCCCAATACTGTGTTTCCCCTCGCACATGTGGCTTAAGTTAGCCTCTAATCAAGTCTTCTTGCTTGTCTCTATTGCTGGAAGTGACTATCTGACCCTTTGGAGAATTATCTTAGCCTCTAGAAGTTGAATTGACCTCCCTGTCAGCTAAATCAAACAACTAGTTTGAAGCCCATGCACATTCCTTGCGCAACTTCTTTATGGAATAGTTCTGCCACTTGTTGCTGCCTATCCGGAACTGGAAAAATTCCTCTGGACTCACTGCATCTGCTCCTTCACTGTATCTACATCACCTCTAGCATGAACTCTCTTTGTTCAACTGCTTGGATGCTCAATCTGCCAAGGAAAGCGATCTCTTAAGTGTGTCTGTCTCTAACCCCATTGACCTCCTCTTATAATCTCTCGTTGGCAAACCAACAACCATGATTAGATCCTCATAAACAACTAAGATAACCTTTGAGTCGATCGATGTGATTTTCTAGAGAAATGTCACCTTTCTCCATTAATTCTTGTTAGTTAATCACTTTTCCTAAGTTAGAATTATGGTATATTTAATTATTGATTAATTAACTTAACTGGGCCATCTCTAGGTGTTTTCTCCTGAAACTTTTTCTAAGTGTCGGGAAAAATACTAAGCGGAGGGGGGAGAGCGAATCAGTATTTTAAAAACTCACTTAAATGTTTCAATTTGTTATTCAGTTTTCTCTACGTTATTTTCATTAAGTAAAACAATGTATGTACGTGACTATGATGAAGGAAAATCACGTATATCTAGTTAACTAACTTTTCATATATTTAATCATTTTTTCTACTTTAACCAGTGTATCATTACTTCACTCACCCTTAATTAAATAGTAACCATGAGCAGTAAGAACAGAATAAACCATCACACATAAGAAACACATCAACACATGAGGACACAAAGATTCTTAGGTGGAAACCCAATATGGGAGAAAACCACTAATGTCATCGTCTCTGTCTTCATATTTTATTATAAAATAAAACATCTTACAATATTTTACAAGCGTAGAATCTTACTAGTATGCATGCACCCACATGTAGAAGGCTACAACCTTATCTCATTCTCCAGCACTGACTAGAAGGGAGCCCCAACCCCCTGATTTCGTTTACCATCACCCACCAGAAGGGAGCTCCAACCCCCTAATCAAATTTACCAACTACCAATGGAAGTAAGATTTGACTCCCTCGCTAAAATCTCCAACCCTTAGCGCCACTATGGGCCATGTTTCATAATTTTTCATATTGGATACACCTGACCAAAAACATCAAATATGTAGGCCACTTTTCAACATATTTTCACACTAGACCCACTACCATCATATAATTACAATACCAATTAACAATTATGAAACCATTCAATGAACCAAATGAATCATCAAAGCAATCCCTAAATCTTAATCAATCAACACAACTAGATCAAACTAAACCAAGATAGATCATATGAATGCACAACTACTCATCAATAGGCCAAATATTGTTCCCATCACAGAAACCAACTGATACTACTACAAACCTTGATCAAGCATACGTCAGAATATATATGTTGTTGTTCTGAGTCATACCCGCATATATACGTGCTTCTCCTTAAGAGGACCTATGTACATATCTTAAAATACTAAACAACCGAGTCTAAATCATTGTCACACTGTATCAATCACTGAATCACATATTGAACCCATCATAGATCACTGAACCCGATACAGGTTATCACACAATAGCATCATCTCTAGTTAGCATATTGTTCCATAAACAAATCAACCCAACCAGAACTGTGAAACACATATTATCATAAGAGAGACTTCATCGACAAACAACAAAAAACATAAAAAAAACTGATCAGACCATTAATAGATCATACTGCAAAACCCTAGCATATGTACATGACTTTTATAAAGCACTTTCGTGTATGTACACACTTATCATTCACCACACCTGTGTACAAATCTGTCCATACTGTAGAATATATATGCGACTAGCAAGAAGAAGATCCACATATGTATGCAACTTCTCAATGGAAAAGCTATGTACATATTTGTAATCATTGAGTCATACCTTTGGTGCACAACAAAACACCCGTCAAATCCAAATCTCGACTTGCAAATTGTTGCAGACACACATCATAATATCATCATCAGAGATCTACCAAATCATAGACAAATTATTCAATATGTGGTCATTTCAGATCTATTAGATCTGATCCATCTCCATGGTTTCTAGTGCACACCTATTTTAGATCAAGTTATTCATAAATAATCCTTAGGCCTTATCTAATACCTTAAGGCAAATCCCTTAGTAATGTCGATGATATTCTTTGACAGGATCAAATATCCATTGTCGCACTCATTACTATGGGCCAATACCACGGTAAATACCCCTGGTATTGAAAATACTATGGTGCGCAAGCTGTACGGGACTTTTCTTCACCATACTTGCATATCTACGTGACCTTTATTCACATGACCCATGATACTTTTTAAACTTCACCTTTATCATTCCTCTATCTCTGAACTGATATTCATTTGTCTATATTGCATGTAGCATCTGCATAACCATTAAGTTGACAAGTTTATCAAGTAGGTTGCCATCGAGGACAACACATTAGTCATAATTCCAACAATATCCCCCTTTAGACTTGATGGCAACCCCGCTGGTGCTTGGTTACCACCACTTGTAGATACCTATGTATACGTATCAAGCTTCTTTCCAAGCATTCTTCTCCAAATATATAGCTACTCTCCCCCTTTGACATCAAGGGAAAAGGGATGACCAATGTTTAAAGAAGAATTATTTCTCCCTTTGTAGAGAGGATCACTAGAGGTATGATCTGTGGAATATGAACACTGACCATGCTCCTCCTGAGCATATGCTGAATCTTTTTGGAATATTTTCAATGAAGTAGATGACTCTATGACTCAACTAATTATGACCTTACCTATCACCAAGGACTCATGCTTACATCAATAACCCAACACAGTGGGGTTACATATGTGACTCAACATTACATAAAAAGCCAACACAATGGGGTTACATATGTGACTCAACATTACATCAAATGCCCAAAATGGGATTACATACGTAATTGAATTGACCCCGAATAGTCCAAAATTGACTAAATATTACAATGTTTACATCGTGGGTATTTACATGACATTTATAATAAGAGACAAATATGACATTTATGAACAAAACCAAAGACAAGGATCTCAACCATGAGGTAGCAAGACCATAGTAGTCATCATAGGATCTTGCATCATAGATAGCAAAATTATGAACAACAATATGCACATCCTCATCATTAATATGCAAGATAAGACAATGTAGCTTCAATATCATCATCCCGTGACCAAGTATGCATCATTACAAATTGTAGCAACATAATAATATTGATTTGTATATATTTGTTATCAACTCATCCCCTTTACCTCATCAACGTCAACTTGCTCTTTCCCTTTGTAAGAAGATCCTCAATCCATGTATATCAAAGACATATAGATCTTTCTGTAGCACAACAACATATATCTTCATGCATTAACAACATATGTGAGAACCAAGAAAATCATCATAAATTAATATAGGACAATGTAGCATCAATCTTCATCAACATCACAATGTGACCAAATCTTTCAAGCATCAATATGTGACTAAATATGCAATCACCCATCAGTTGTAGTAGTAGTATATCAATAACCATCCTATTATATTCATGTAACCTGCCTTTTCCTCATAGGTAGAAATACCATTCTATTGGATCATGATGTCATCATATGCATCTATCATCACAACATAGACAACTCAAGTGATCATCCATAAGATTCCCTTAACATAGAGATAGAAATATGTAAGAATTCATCAATCGTAGCATGATATTGTACAATCAAGCTCTATTAGTATCCCATCTCCTTGATCTCATATCATCAAGATCAACATTATTTATATACAAAGAACCACAATCCTCAAGCAACATACCATGTGTAGCATATCATGTACATGTATTATCACCATGTAACATATGTGAGACCAAGAACAACACTATAGGCATCATCCATAATTGCACCGTATGCAACTTAGGAATAATTAAAGACATAATGACAAAAACATGTAAGTAGTGCGTGAAACTCATCATCATCAACTAATGTCAATAAGGACCATGGCATGCATATCCTCTCCATGTAGAATTAACTCCACTAAGTGCAACTTTATCCAAGACTTTATCATCACTAATGACAAAATAACAACAACATATGTGTCTTCAGCAACAACAACTACATATATATACTTATCACAAACATCATCATGCAACAAGGAATTCTCAAGAAATCATAATGCCAACAATGCACTATTAGAAGCATAGAAATTGCTCCCCCTGAACTTGTGCCAACTATTCATTGGCAAGTCTGATCATATCCATCTTCATCAATCAGTAAAGCAATCAAAAGAACCAAAACAACAATGTCATATTTCAATAACTCGTAAACCACCATAATCCAATACCATTTCTAAGTAGTATCTAAGCATCAACAGACTGTAGAAATTCCCACTATAGATCAACAAATTATGCAATATACTAAAGCAAAATACAAGATCTACTTCTACAACAAACTTTGCGGAAGCTTAATCTAATATGAGAAAGATCAATGAGAACACATATAACTGATAATGAGAAATCAATCACACATAACACAAAAGAAATAACCTGGGGAAAGCCTCAACCTAAAACCCCAATCTTTGTATTATCATACAAGTGGAAATATGTTCAAGTTACAAAAATAATCAACTCTCAAGCTATCCTGCTCTCTCTGCAATCAAACAATACAAATCAAATACTGAGTAGACACAAGATATGCCTTTCCTCAGCCCTCCAAGCCTCCTATTTCCTTGCACAGTTTTTCTTGGGGTCCAGTGATGCCACATGTGTGAATTGGCTTCATCACACTCATAAAAACTGAAGAAGTAACTGCACAATCTCCAAGGAAAGAATTCCTTCTGCATGCAAGAGATATTCACAATGGAATATTCCTACAACTTATAGTACATTTTCCCTCCATTTGATCTCAACTTGGTCTCTGTCTGAACTAACATGCATGAGTTATTTACGAGAGAATATTCAGTTATTTGAAGTGCAGCAGTTACATGCATGCATGCATTAACTAACTGAACTCACAATTAATTCAACAAACTGTTTGAATTAATATAATTGGACTTGACTCAGTTAACTGAGCCAACTAATTACAACTAAATATTACAACTCATCCTTATATCTTTCCGATGGATAAATTCCTCAATTAATGGAGAAACTGTTGCATGTCCCCACATAGACTTCATGTTTGATTTTCTACAACTAATTAATTCATGGTGAATTAATTAATTATTTTACAAATAGCTGCTAAGATCAAATTCGAATTTTTACTTCTCTATTTTAGTTCAGGGACTAACTAAAATAGTAAGGTATCCCAAAATGCTATTTATAGTAGTACTAAATTTATCACTTCTATATTTAGCATTTCTTGCTGCTATTTTCAACACTCCCTCTCAACAAGAAAGAAATTATCAGTAACCCCAATCTTTTCTCTATGAAACTCAAACTTGCATTTTGACAATGCCTTAGTCAAAATATTTGCATCCTGTTCCTTGGTCGAAACATACAGCAATAACATGATCCTCTTGACCACATAGTCTTGAAGATGGTGATACCGGATATGAATTTGCTTGAACCTGTCATGAAAAAATGGATTCTCAGAGAGTTTGATACAACTATGATTATCGCAGTAGATCACGGTTGGATCCATCCTCTGACCAAACAATCCCACTTAAATCTTCTGCATCCAAATGGCCTCACATGCAGCCTGACTAGCAGCCATGTATTCAGCCTCTGCTGAGATAAGTGCAACTGACCTCTATTTCCTGCTGTACCAAGAAACTGAAGTAGAACCAAGATTGAATATTCCTCCAGAAGTGCTCTTCCAGTTTTATGGACTCCCTGCCCAATCCGCATCAGTGAAGCCTTGAAGCTTCACTCCCTCTATCTGTCTGTACCACAATCCAAACTGAGATGTGCCTTTGAGGTATCTAAGCACATGCTTCGTTAGCTTCCAAAAACAACTTGGTAGGTTGAACCATAGCTTGACTTAGTTGGTTCATTGCAAAGCATAAGTCGGGTCGTTTGAACCCACCAGCTACCAATAAACAGTAGCAGCTACTACCTCACCTGAAGTAGCATCCTCCTTCCTCCAGTTCCCAGCTAGAGGAGTCTGCATGGGCTTGCACTTCTCCATGTGAAAGCGCCTGAGTATCTCATTGGCATACTTGCCTTGAGACACAAATACTTCACCATCTTTCTGCCAAACCTCCATGCCTAGAAAGTAGTGCATAAGACCCATGCCTTTCTTTTCAACTCTCTTGCAAGGTCCTCCTTGCAAGACTGTATCAGCTGATCATCACCTATCAAAATCATATCATCGACATAAAGAACAATGATCAATGGTTTACTTTCTACCATGATGTGGTAAAGGTTCACATCTGCTTCACTCTTGGTGAAGCCCAACTCGGTGAAATAGCTGTCGATCCTGGTGTACCAAGCACGGGGTGCTTGCTTCAACCCATACAAAGCTCTCTTGAGTCGACACACATGCGACTCACGATCGAAGGTCTCGAAACCCTCTGGCTGTTCAATGTACACCTCCTCCTCAATCTTCCCATTGAGGAATGTTGTCTTCACATCCATCTGATGGATCTTCAAACCCATATGAGCTGATAGTGCCAACATCAATCTGATAGATGAGTACCTTGCTACAAGAGCAAAGGTCTCATCGTAGTCGATCCCCTCGACTTGTGAGAAACCAAGGGCAACAAACCTTACCTTACATTTCTCAACACTACCATCAACTGCCTGCTTTACCTTGTAAAGCCATCTGGAACTCAACACTAACTTACCCTAAGGTCTTAGGACAACATCCCACACACTGTTTCGAATGATAGAGTCATACTCCTCTACCATTGCATCAACCCAGACTAGTTGCTGCACTGCCTCCTTGAATGAAGAAGGTTTGGTATCTACACACTCCAAAACCAAGGCCATGTACCTAGTGTACCGCTCGGGCCACCTCCTCTGTCTGCATTGAGAAGATGGCTGTCCCACATTCTCCCGTGTGTCCAACATCAACCTGTCAACTTCCCTTGAGCATTTCTGCCCATCTCTAGAAGTCTCAGCATGAGTGGATGTCTCCACTCCCGGATCCTCTGCATGTGGCTGCTCCGCATCAATCTGAGGCTCCTCCTCCTTAGGAACTGAAAGTTCCTCCTCTGCATGCAACTTGAGCTCCCTCTCAAGTGATAATTGCATGGCTTTCTGCTCGTTGAACTTCAGATCCTTGCGAACCACTGTCCTCTGACTAGTAGGTAGGTACACCCGATAGTTGTGGGGTGTATCCGTGTACCCCACAAGTATTCCCAACTCAGCTATTGGATCTAGCTTCTTCCGAGCATCTTTGGTCACATGACAATAAACTAATGATCCAAAGATTCGGAAGTGACTCACATCTGGTCGCTTCTCGGAAAATGCTTCCATAGGTGTCTTCATTCCCAGTAGATGGTGCGGGCTTCTGTTTTGCAAGTATACTATTGTATTGCATGCCTCAGCCCACAAATGCAGTGGTAGGCTTTGGTCATGCAACATCGCTCGAGTTGCTCCCACAATTGATTTGTTCTTCTTTTCAGCCACCCCATTTTGCTGTGGGTTATGGGGTGTTGTCAATTCTCGTTTAATTCATTTTGCGACGCAGAAGTCTTTAAACTGGTTGGAGACATACTCTCCACCATTGTCACTACGCAAGGCTTCTATTTTCTTTCCACATTCTTTCTTTTCCAAGGCTTTAAACTCACAAAACCTTAAGAAGGTATGATCCTTCTTTTACATAAAGTAGATCTAGCATCTACAAGAAAAATAATCAATAAAAATAGCATAGTACCTTTGTATAGCGGTGGAGGCTGTAGAGAATGGTCCACAAACATCTGAGTGAACTCACTCCAGGATTGCTCTAGATCTACTGTCTTGATCCAGAAAGGAAGATTCCGCATACTTACCCAAGGTACAACCTTTGCATGTATTCGTCTGCTCCAGTTTTCCCTTGGGAAGTCTGGTAGAAATCTACTGCATGATCTTCAAGGCTCCATGGTGCAAGTGGCCTAATATTCTATGCCATAGCTCACCAACATCTTGGCTCTACACCATCTCAACTTTGGAACTCAATGCAGCACAGTCGTCTACCTTCAGCTTGTAGAGATTCTTTACTCAAATCCCAATTCGCTTAGTCTGTCCAGTGCCGATATGCGTCAGGAATACCTTTCCTTTACTAAAGACTACATCATATCCTTTATCTTCTAGCATAGCAATGGACACAAGATTCTTCTTCAGACCTAGTACATACTTTACATCAATCAGGGTGAGGAGAGATCCATGCTCCCTCTGAAACACAACCGTACCTTCACCTAAAACATGATACTTTCCATCATCTCCCATCTAAATCCACATCTGGAGATCCTTCTCCTCCAAGGTACTAAAAAGATTCTTGTCATCTGACATGTGGAATGAAGCTCCACTGTCCAGGTACCACACACATCCCACCATGGATGAAACCACACATGCAATAAGAGAGAAATCAAACTCAAACTATGAGGCCAGTGCCTCACCATCAAAGCCCTTCAAGGATCCCTTATTGGATTTCTTCTGCGGAAAATTAGTAGCTTAATAGCCCACTTCATGACAATGAAAGCATCGCACTTTTGATTTGTCAAACTTTTTCCCACCATGGGAAGAACCGGATTTGGGATGGGACGCCTTCCCTTTCCCTTTCCTCACTAAGGCTAGATTTTCCTCATCATCTTGCTTCGATGAGGATCCATCTCTGATGCTTCTTCTTATCTCCTCCTGCATCAGATCTGACCAAATTCGTTCCCAATCTAGAAGTTTTTCTCTTCCATTAACTGAGCCTTGGTAGCTATGCCAGCTCTTAGGAGGACCGAGGAGTTCAAGGCTCACCATGTCATCATCAACAGTCGTGATCCCTACACTTCTAAGCTCATCCCTGTAGGTGGTGAGCTTGTTCAAATATGTAGAGATCATGTCGCCCTTTTCACACTTGATTTTCCAAAGCTTGTCTTTCAGCACCAACTTCCTCTAATCTTTATTGTTCTGATATAGATCTTTCAATTTTTTCCACATCGAAAATGGTGTCTCCTTCCCATGGAGGCTCGAAACAATTTGGTCTTGAACTCCCTCTAGGAGGATTCTCCTTGCTCTAGCCACACATTTCTTCCATTCTGCCAATTCAGTAGCATTAGTTGGCTTGGGGACTTCTTGATCAATGATTCCTTTAGACTGCTACCCTCTAATACTGCTTCCATGTGATCCTTCCAGGCTATATAATTTGAGTTGTCATCAAGGGCATACTCGAGTCTTAAACCATTGAACGCCATTGGTGAAATTGAGATGTGATAAGAACTCGATTTCTATATTCAGGAACTTGAAACTTCGAACTTCTCCCTTCTTGTATACTGTTCTTTGCCTTTGATCACCTTTGCTCTGATACCATATAGAAATTCTCACTGTAGATCAATAGATTATGCAATATACTAAAGAAAAATACAAGATCTACTTCTACAACAAACTTTGCAGAAGATTAATCGAATATGAGCAAGATCAATGAGAAAACATATAACTAATAATGAGAAATCAATCACACATAACACAGAATAAATAAACCTGAGGAAAGGCTCAGCCTAAAACCCCAATCTCTGTATTATCATACAAGTGGAAATATGTTCGAGTTACAAAAAGAATCAGCTCTCAAGCTATCCTGCTCCCTCTGCAATCAAACAATACAACTCACAGACAGAGTAGACACAAGATATGCCTTTCCTTAGCCCTCCAAGCCTCCTATTTCCTTGCTCAATTTTTCTTGGAGTCTAGTGATGTCACATGTGTGAATTCTCCTCATCACACTCACAAAAACTGAAGAAGTAATTGCGCAATCTCCAAGGAAATAATTCCTTCTGCATGCAAGAGATATTCACAATGGAATATTCCTCCAACTGATAGTACATTGTCCCTCCATTTGATCTCAACTGGGTCTTTGTCTGAACTAACATGCATGAGTTATTTATGAGAGAATATTCAATTATCTGAAGTGTAGCAGTTACATGCATGCATGCATTAACTAATTGAACTCACAATTAATTCAACAAACTGTTTGAACTAATCTAACTGGACTTGAATCAGTTAACTTAAGACAACTAATTACAACTCAATATTACAACTCATCCTTATCCCTTTAACTGATGGATAAATTCCTCAATTAATGGAGAAATTGTTGCATGTCCCCACATAGACTTCATGTTTGATTTTCTACAACTTAATTAACTCATGGTGAATTAATTAATTATTTTACCAAACAACTGCTAAGATCAAATTCGAATTTTTACTTCTCTATTTTAGTTCAGGGACTAACTAAAATAGGAAGGTATCCTGAAATGTTATTTATAGTAGTACTAAATTTAGCACTTCTATATTTAGCATTTCTTGTTGCTATTTTCAACACAGACTATAACCAACCAAAGTCAGAACCATAAATCCAAATAATAACTAACTGAAGCATATTAGAACCTATCCTTAAGTATGTCCTACTATTTCTTAATCTTAGAGAAACATACGTGGTTGTCTAGATAAAAAATCATGTATATAGACGAATTTATTTCATGAGATTCACGTACAAAAAGTAAAATGCTAAACTTTCATAGCCACAACTCCCTTTGAGCCTATATTATATCTTCATATTCATGGTTTCCACATCAGATGCACTATCAGTAATATAAGCAACATAAATATCAAAATAACATGGGAATCATCGTGAAGATATACACATGTATAGCTCCCCCTTAGATCATACATCACTAATCCTGAGGACCCGATAAGCTTCTTTTTCTCTCATGAGGCCATGTACCTCACATCACTTCTGTAGTCATTATGAGTGAACAATGTAATGCAGTAGAAACCATCTTCTTTTACTCAGAGTATGAAGAAGAGGAACTATCCTCCTCATTTATGCGAGAATTTATCTCTTTAAACACATATAATTTATCTGGATTTTTATATCCTCTTGTTATCACCTTTGCAGTTTCTATGACCTTGCCTTTGGTTGATGTAAACACAATTACATTTCCTTTATCTTCCATTTGACCTACACTTATAATATTCTTCTTTAGCCATTGAACTAATAAAGTATCAACAAATCTTCTATGTTTATTAATTCTTGCTCTACCTTTTCCTAGACCTTTTGTTGGAGCACTATTTCCAAGAATAACCTTACCATCTTGGTTTTTCTTGAGAGACTCCATCTTACTCTTATCTCGAGTCACGTGATGAGAGCATCCGTTGTCTATGTACCTTTCATCATCATCTTCAAACGAGGAGACAGAAAGATCACACCTTATTTGTTCTTCTTCTTTATGCTTATTATGAGAAATGTTGAAGGATTCATCATTTTTAGGTCTAACAATATTCTTATCTGATTCCTTATCATGTTGTCTATGGAGATTCATTGATTTGTTCCTACATTCTTTTGCTACATGTCCAAACTTGTTACAAGAATAACATCTTGTATGACCAGAAAAGAGATTAGAGGAATCATAATATTTATGTTTTATATTCCTTCTATTGCAATCAATAGCTTTGTGACAAAATATGTTGCAAGAAAAACAATATCCCATGAGGAAACATGAGTACCTGGGAGTTGATGTACTCCTTGTGAAATGACTACTTGCAATTGGCTAAAACATGTCCATAATTATGACATATAAAGCATTCAACATTATTGATTAGAGGAGAGAATCGATTAACACTTCTATAGTTAGGATACGATGTTTTCCTTTGAAGATTCACTTTCCCTGTTTGTTGATCAGGTTGACTTCTTATCTCTTTATTGAGCACTTCAGGTTTTTCATTGTTACCCTTTAGATTCCTTGCACTAGATTGTGAACTAGATTCTCCTTTAACAGTTTCATGAAAACCAGGACCATATCTAATGGAAGGAGGCCTTTGACTACTAAGAATATTATCCAAAATCTTAGTACTATCTTGAAATCTCAAATGTTTATCCTTTTCTTCTAATTTACCTTTTAAAATGTTTACATCAACCTCCATTTTTTGGTATTACTTTTCCTTTTCAAGATATTTCCTTGTCATTCCTTCTTCAACCTTTCTTCCTTGTTCCATTTCTTCCTTTAAGTTGATAATTTCTTCCTTCAACCCATTATCTTGTTCTTTAAATGCTTGAAGTAGTTCTTCACTTCGCTTGTTGAATTCTCAAGATATGATTTTAGAGAGACAATATTTGCTTCAAGGCCTTCATATTAATTGGTTCTTTCTTTAAGCTCCTCGGTTGTTGCATTCTCTTCATTCATTTTACTTCTTAATGATGTTACATCATCCTGTAGCCTTTGACATTGATCTTCCTTTTCCTTGTACTACTTCCTAATTCCTTCTTCAAATTCGTTTCCTTCTTCCAATTGATTCTTTAACTTGATAATATCTTCTTTGTAGGTACAATCCTTTTCATCAAATATTTGAAGTAACTTTTGATTATCTCTGTTCTCATATGCGAGCCTTTTAATTTCTACTTCTAGGGCCATCATTATTGAATCTGATTTTTCTGCATAATGACTATCTTCACTTTTACCCAAGCGGTCAATATTGATGGATTCATTATTATCATCACTACATAAGATGGAAAACGTGCAATCATTTGTACAATGGTCATCATGTCTACAATTAAGAGAAAAATCAATACCTAGTGGTTCTTCATCACTATCTTCACTAAATTCTTCATTCTTAATCACTAGAAAGCGAGCTTTTCCTGCAGTTGAATGTTTGCTAATATCAATAATCATCACTTCATCTGAAGTATTTCTTTCACAATTTTATTGGACTCACTTCTTCCTTTCATTTGCATTCTTATTTCCCATTGTCCTTGATCCACTCCAAGTGGTTAAGCTTTAACTCGAGTGATCTGCTTTGAAACCAATTGTTGGTAAAAATTACTTGGGGGGGGGGGGGGGGGTGGTGGGGGGTGAGGGAGGGGGGTGAATCGATATTTTAAAGACTCACTTTAACCTTTCAATCTCTTATTCAGATTTATGTACACTACCATCTTTAAGTAAACCAACGTATTTACGTGACTATGATGAAGGAAAACCATGTATATCCAGTCTACTAACTTTTCATATATTTCATCATTTGTTCTACCTCAACTAGTGTATCATTGTTTTGTTAGCCTTTAATTAAACAATAACCATGAGTAGTAAGAACTGAATAAACCATCACACACGAGAAACACATCACACATGAGGACACCAAGATTTTAAGGTGGAAACCCAACATGGAAAAAAAAAATCATTTTCGTTGTCTCTGTCTTCATGTTTTATTATAAAGGAAAACATATTGCAATCTTATGTTGGTGAAAACTCATACTAGTACACAGGAACCCACTTACAGAAGGCTACAAACTTCTTTCATTCTCTAGCACCCACTGGAAGGGAGCTCCAACTTCCTGATCTTGTTTATCAGCACCCACTAGAATGGAGCTCCAACCTCATGATATCGTTTACCAGCACCCACCGAAAGGAAGCTTGAACCCCTAATCATCTTTACTAGCTACCACTGGAAGTAAGCTTCAAATCCCTCACTGAAGGCTCCAACCCTTAGCACCTCTATGGACCATGTTTCATAATATTCCATACTAGATCCACCTGACCCAAGACATCAAATATGTAGGCCATTTTTCATCATATTTTAAGACTAGACCCACTACAATCATTTAAGCCCAATACAATTAACAATTCTGAAACAAATCTATGTATCAAATCAATCAACCACTAAACCAAACGAATAATCAAAGCAATCACTTTCTATACAATATTTTGTCTCACTCCCAGTCTCATATCCTAAGTGTCGCACTTTGTGTCATCAATGTCACAAGTGTCGCAAAGTGGCGGAAGTTATCAAAAACAATGTAGTCACCATGAAACATGTTTAGAAGCATCCCTAAAGGAAGAATAAGATTTTCCTTGAAGAAATTTTGAAGAACTTGTCCAAAACCTTGTTTTTCAAGTCCAACGCTACTTTTAGTAGACAAACCCACGTTGGTAACCTTTTGTCTAAGTAGTGACTAGCACTGGTAGCACGCCTTTTGATAAAAAATATGCTCTGGCCCTCTTCAGGCAATTTTTCCTAAAATGGAGGAGAAGCTTCTCCTACTAGAAGTCTCGAGAATGACGAGTTGGTTGCAGTTGAATGAGAATTAGAGTGAGACCTCCCATTCCTGGTTCTTGATCCTACTTTCATGGATCTTCCCCTTGGAATGTGGAACCTATCCCTCCTTTTATGGATCCTCAACCCCCTCTCCTTCCCTATAAATCAAACCCTTACCATCTACTTTTGGTTAGATGTTGGTTGGCTATTGTTTGGTTGTCTTCTTATGTTGAAACTATGCTTAAATGCTTCCCATTTTGCTAAGGAGAAAAGAGTGCTTGAAGGTCTTGGCTAGGACTTGGAAACTCATCCAAAGGAGGCTTCCAACATCAAGGCTTAAGTGGTTGTATGCTTCCCTTATTTTCTATTAATAATACATTATGTGTTTGCTTTCCATAAGTGTGTAAATCATTACTCATTTAGTGTGATACTCCTTGATCTGTCACATAGTTTATTGTAAAATGAATTATGCTATGTATGCCTTTGTCGTCTTTGTTTGATCTTCCTTGCAGGTATTCATCCACAATGATGTAGAGAGGGTTGAACTTGGAAGTGAGAATATTGAGAACAACATCAATAGGTGTTATCATCGGAGTGAGGTAGCTCATCTATCCTCCTTTATGTTTTTCTGGCTAAACTAGGAAATTTTGCACATATTTGTTTAGTTTGTTTCTAGATCCTCCCATAGGACTAGAGGGATAGTTTATGTCCGCAGAAAGGATTGAATACACAACAAAATGGTGACTCCACTAGGGAACTTTTAACCCTTAAAACATCCTTTTTTTGTTTGGTCCTTTTGATGAGTTTGACCCACCTCCTTGTGATATGTGATTTAGGGTCATTTTGGGTCTACATTCTGAGTAGTACATTCTTTAGAGTATCAAATCTAGATCTCTCTTTGGATTTCTTCTCATTTTCCTAAGTCTTTCTCACTCAACACAATTTTTATTAGAAACAATTGCATTGTCAGTGCAATTTTTTCTCATTACAGTGGCATTGAAGACCCTGTCAACTTGTCAACACAAGTTTTGACTATAAAAGTAGCGCTGATCCACCTTATTATACCAAATTTTTACCATCAAAGTAGCATTGATATAAACAAATGAGATTTTTTAAGGTTTTATAAGAAAGGTCTAGTGTGTCTTGATCTCTGAAGTGTTTTCTTGCTCTGTGTGCATAGAATTTTCCATTATTTTTGTTGATTTCTTATTGGTTTGCAAAATCCCATCCCATTGTTTGAAGTAGTGAAAGTGAATTTTTGTTGAGTCTTTAGTTATTGGATCAATTGAATTTACTGTTTGCTGCTTGTATGTGTGAAATGAATATTGATTTGTTGTTGATTAAAGAATTATTAGTTCTTTTGAGAACCATAAAATAAATCGCATTTGCATTTGCTTAACTTTCATCTCAAAGTTACTTTTCGAATTGCATTAGATTACATTGAATTGAAAAGTCATTTTTGGGATTATCATTGAGCATAGATTACATTGCTTGGTATTGAAAGCTGAAAAGTGAATTTTTATCCATTGAGAAGAAAAGTGAAAAAAAATCATTTTACTTTTGGTAGGTGCATTGGAATAGTGAAAGCGAAAATTCTAGTTAGGAAGTTTTGTTTGTTGCATACTTGATTGTTGCATCAATGTTTACATTTTTTCCCTATTCTAGATAGCTTTCATTGAAATGAAAAGAATCTCTTTTTCTCATATTAGTTGCATTATAGGTGTGTTTAGGTGAAATTGATCTTTGAGCCTTAAAACTGAAACTTAATCCAAAATC
Organism: Pinus taeda; assembly: GCA_000404065.3. Taxonomy (NCBI): domain Eukaryota; kingdom Viridiplantae; phylum Streptophyta; class Pinopsida; order Pinales; family Pinaceae; genus Pinus; species Pinus taeda. Next base: position 133,058 of record APFE031514136.1, on the reverse strand, counting down.
AACGTTAAAATTTACCTCAATTAACCTACGAAGAATTTGGAACATTAACGAAAACATTTAGAGGTCCAGGCTAGAGACGTGCTTCGATGTCGTTAAACGTAGGAGTTGTCATTATTTTCTAGTGTTGTATCCTGGGGGTGAAATCCCGTTCCTTTACGGAAGTGTATAGGACCATTCTCCAGTACTTTCGGGTATATCGAAGGCGCTCCACGCATGGTAAGTATATGGGAATTCTCTCATCGAACGATTACATATTAGACATCACTAATATGGACTGCACTCCCACGTACCCTCGTGTATATTTTGGGAGTCCCCAAAATGTTGCTATCAATCCATAGGTAACCGAGTCTGTCACCTTGTATACCAAGATACACCGAACACAAAATTCCAGGATATTGGTTGTTGTACGTTAAATCCTTGGTTCGCAAAGGTGTATATTACAGTTCATGGTTGCTTGGTAAAGCTTTATGCCTAGTTACCCCTTTTTTATTTATTTTTGTTGAGTTCTAAAATCAATTAATTGACCGCAAAAAAATATCCTTCCTGTGGAAATACTCCTTAGTAGATCTTAGGTTGAGACTAATGGCAATAGTTCCCGAGTTCACCAACCAAGGAAACCCCTATGATGGGAATTCTGGTGCTTTTCCTTCTTTTGGAAATGTTGGTGCTCCCTATATGGCAACGTTGTCCCTTCCTGAGTTTACCATTGTTTTTCCAATTTGGTTATTTTTGACCCCTATGGTTCTGAATGTCCAAACTGCTCCTCAACCGGGCTCTCCTCCACTTGAACAATATCGACCTCCAGTTGAGCCTAAAGTTGACTCTTTTTCTTCTTCGTCTATTCGATCTTCTTCCTCTTCTTCGTCTTTGCCTGGTGAAATCCTGTAAGCTAGTAACCAGGTGGATAAGAAGAAGAATAAAAAGAAGAATAAGAAGAAGAGGAATAAGCAAAGGGCCAACTCGGTGACCATTACTACATATGCAATTGATGTTGGAAAATCTTCCGATCAACCCTGTAAAGTGAAATTCCCTTGCAAGGTATGTAAGGGTGACCACCTTCTTCAAGAATGTCCTTGTATTCCCAAGATATTAGAAGTGTGGTCCACAGGTACACATCAACCTTTGTCATCAACCTCTGGAGATCATGCTGGCGATAAACCTTTAAATAGAGATAGTAAAGCCCATGGGAAAAAGGGAAAAGTCAAATTTACCTGTAGGTTATGTGAAGGGCATCATCCTATTCACCTTTTTCCTTATATAGATGAAGCCTCTAATGTGTTGGATAACCTTACTTCTTCTCAACCTTGTCTTCTGATTGGTTATCATAAGATTTCCCTTGATCCTCCACTAGTTGATCAAGTGATGATTAGAACTCATATCTGGTCAATCCCACTCTCTCTGAAAGTGAATCCCATGAGCCTGTTTCCGACCAACCATTGGTCGAAAAATGGTTGATCTGATTCCGCTTTTAGTTGATCGTATCTACCATGTAGAGAGTCAATTTTGTAACACTCAAGTTCTTCTGGTTTCTTCAGATTCTAGAGAATTATGGGGAAATCCTCTTGTTCCCACGGTACGTGGAGGCGACCGTCCTATTCCCATGGTACAAAGGAGGGGTCCTCCTATTCGCGTAAACACAAGAGGGCAGTCCTCCCATTTTGATGACACCCTCTCCAAGTAGTTTAGTCACTTTCTTTGATTGGAGTCGATTGTCAGGATATCGTCTTCATTATTATATGCCCTTCTAGATCACAATACAAGTTTATAATATAACCGTACCTAGCACAATCATAGATGAAGGCACATCTGTTAGTATTCTATCTTCAACTACTTGGAAAGATTTAGGTTCTCCACAGCTTGTGCCTGTTACCAAAAATATGTTAGGTTTTAACAGAGGAACCATTCAACATTTAGGGATCCTTCCTAAGTTGCCTATTACTTTGGGAGGAAAAATCATCTATCTCAACATGATGGTCATCTAAGGCCCTTTGGATTTTAATTTACTCCTCGGTTGTGACTATGTGTATGTCACGAAAGTCCTTGTCTCTTCTCTCTTTCATGTCATATGTTTCTCACATGAAGGGAGAATTGTGGCCATTGATAAACTTTCATTGATTGGTTTTGATTTGACTCCCAATTAATCATCTTCTCTAAATGGTCCTTGCATATCACCCTCACCACAGGTTAATTATGTGGCCACATGTTCCGTGCCTGTGTCTACTGATGATCTAGTCAATGGTATAGTGTGTCATGTACTAGGGGAATTGGAACCCGATCTTTCCATTAGATCCCTTGACATGTATTCCTTCTAGAGGTTTTTTCTCCCATCTGATGAGAACCTCTTGGAAGTTATGACCTCTTATAGGTCATAATCAAGGTGTCATGAGGATAATCCTTTCACCATGTCAACCTCGTTAAAAAATGAAATGGGTTCCCATGAGGATAGTTCTTTTACTATGTCAACCTCATTAAAAGAATGAAATAGGTCCCCATGAGTAGAGTTCTTTTACTTGTGTCAAGCTCATTAGAAAATGAAATCAAGTGTTGGAGCATAGTTCCTTGTCTTGTTTCAATCTTATTAAAAAAATGAATCAAGGTGCCGGAGCACAATTACTTGTCTTGTGTCAATCTCCTTAAAAAATGAATCAAGGTGTCAAAACATAGTTCTTTGTCTTATGTCAAGCTCCTTGGAGCAGAGTTCCTTTACTTGTGTCAAGCTCGTTAAAAAATGAAAAATCCCCTTCCTGTTCGAGCCTTTGATTAGATCTTGTAAATTCCTAGTCGAGTCTTTCACTTGATCTCATAAAGAAACCTTCATTCCATCAACCTGTTAGTAACGAGTCGCCTACTTAGGTGCATGAAATGAATCTTGGGGGGAATGTACCTCGAGTTGAGTCATTATGCTGTGGGCATGCAAATTTATCTCAAGCATAGTTTTTCTTTGTTTCAATCTTGTGTAAAAATGAAACCAAATCCAAGCATAGTTTTTTCTCATGTTTCAAGCTTGTGAAAAAATGAAACCGTATTTGAGTATCCTCAAGAATAGTTTCCCATGTTTCAAGCTTGTTTAAAAATGAAACCATTCCCACTTTACCTCTTGTGATTGTCATTTTTATCAGTCTGTTTTTGCCAAATGAGCCTTGGTTTTTTCATTCCATCGTCACTATCTCTTTGGCTGATCATACACTTTCACTTGGTTGTTTTACCCTTGCCTAGGGAACACTACGATTAGTAGTCTTATTAGCCAACCTCTTGACCTTTACATGTTTTGAGCAGTTCCATCATGATTTGAACCAGTTGCTATCCTTTTATACCACTTGCTCCTCCGGGTGGAGTCCTCTTTCAACACTTTTCTAACTCTCAAAATATGAAAATATTGTCAAGCACTTGTCTTTTTGAACTCATAAAATTAAATGAAAAGATGCCTACTCAGTATAATTTTAGCCCTTTTTCAGATTGAGATAGACTAACTATGAAAAAGGAATACCTTGGTCACATGTGGCTAAGAGGTTCTCTTGAATATTGTTTTCTACCCTTTCGAATTCAAGAGACTATCTACAAAAAGGGACTTATGGATTTTCCTTTTTTCTTCTTTTTAAAAATATCTAAACATGAAAATGACGTCGAGTTACCCCTTCGTCGAACTTGTAAAACTGAAACGATGAAGGACTAGTCACCATGACGCGACCGAGCTACTCCTTCCTAAGGTTCGTTAAAATACTAGGATGGATTTATCCGAAGGATGAACTTATACGGCAAGCATATGGTATCCTCTTCAAGTTTGAGATTAAAAAATAAAGAGGTATTCACTAGAAATAATGGGGGAAATGGAAAGAAACATATATCCTATCTTTTGTATGAAAGGCAATATGTCGCTCTTGAACATGAAACTTATATGTATCTCGTGTTGGGTTTGGGACATCCTCACTTTGTCACTTGTCTTACTAGGTTTGGGAAATCCATTTGCCTCTCATTTTATTATATATTGTCACCATGACCTCTGATCCAATTTTGAGTCAAATGTTGCCAAATTCCAGAGTCGTGTTTTCGACATTTTCAAGAGAAGTCCCATCTGCAATTTAAACCACTCATACCATGTTTGACTTTTCTGCAACAATCATGAATCACTCTTCCCAACTCTTCAAGATCCTATGTATCGTGTCAATGATATGGGAAACATTATGGACCTCCTTCAACGAATCACTTCCTGTCGACTCCAACTCATTATCCAGGAAAATGATCTAGAAAATCCGTTTTAGTACCTTGGAGCTTGCATTCCTCAATGGCAGGTTCTTCGCATTCGATGATAGGTTCGCATCACTGGCCTTCAATCAAATGGTCCTGCGAGTGTTTGACTTCAACTTCATTGTTCACACTCATAGATTGTGTCGTTGTACCTTGAAAGCCATTGCCATCATTGGTGATTTCTCTCATGCCTGTTAATGGTTTACATCATTGGTTGGTAATCAAGTGGTTTCTACCATGTTCAACTTCAACCCATTTATTCACATGGTTAGATTCGTACTTTGGTTGGATCGGGATGGAGTTGAAGACCTTGGGTTTCATCTGATAAATCTAGGTTGCGTGGATTTATTAAGTATTCATGATTGTACACATGATCCCTTCTATTTGGATGGCTACGCCCATGCCGTGGATTCATACACATGATCCCTTCTATTCAGATAGATATGCCCCTGTCGTGGATTCATACACATGATCCCTTCTATTTGGATGGCTTATTCTATGCTATGGATCCATGCACATGATCCTTTCTAGTCAGATGGTTGCATCCATGCCATGGATCTATGTATTATTAGATGCTTACACTTTGAGCATACTTACATCAGAGATGTCAGATATATTGAATTATGTTTGATTTCAAGGTCCCTTGATGGTGGTTCTCCAAATTTCTTGCCTTGATTTGTAAGGGCATTTCAGACATCACTTCCCATTCTGACTTCATGATTTAGGGGAAATGTGTTATACAGTGTTTTGTCGCACTCCCAGTCTCATATCCTAAGTGTCGCACTTTGTGTCGTCAATGTCGCAAGTGTCGCAAAGTGACAAAAGCTGTCAAAAGCAATGTGTTCACCATGAAACATGTTCAGAAGCATCCTTGAAAGAAGAAGAAGATTTGCCTTGAAGAAATTCTGAAGAACTTGTCCAAAAACTTGTGTTTTAAGTCCAACGCTACTTTTAGCAAACAAACCCACACTGGTAACCTTTTGTCTAACAAGGGACTAGCGTTGGTAGTTCGTCTTTTGATAGGAAAATATGCTCTAGCCCTCTTCAAGCAATTTTTCCTAAAATGGAGGAGAATCTTCTTCTACTAGAAGTCTCGAGAACGACGAGCTGGTTGCAGCGGAATGAGGATTAGAATGAGACCTCCCATTCTTAGTTCTTGATCCTACTTTCATGGATCTTGCCCTTGAAATGTGGAGCCTATCCTTCCTTTTATGGATCCTTAACCCCCTCTCCTTCCCTATAAATCAAACCCTTACCATCTACTTTTTGTTAGATGCTAGTTGGCTATTGTTTGGTTGCCTTCCTATGCTAAAACTATGCCTAAATGCTTCCCATTTTTCTAAGGAGAAAAGAGTGTTTGAAGTTCTTGGCTAGGACCTGGAAACCCATCCAAAGGAGGCTTCCAACATTAAGGCTTAAGTGGTTGTATGATTCCCTTACTTTCTATTAATAATACATTATGTGTTTTATTTCCATAAATGTGAAAATTATTCCTCATTTAGTGTGATACTCTTTGATCTGTCACATAGTTTATGTTAGAATGAATTATGCTATGTATGCCTTTGTCATATCTATTTGATCTTCCTTGTAGGGATTCATCCACAATTATGTATAGAGGATTGAACTTGGAAGTGAGAAGATTGAGAACAACATCAACAAGTGTTAGCATTAGAGTGAGGTAGGTCATCTATCCTCCTTTATGTTTTTCTGGCATAAACTAGGAAATTTTGCACATATTTGTTTAGTGTGTTGCTAGATCCTCCCATAGGACTAGAGGGATCGTTTCTGTCCATAGAAAGAATTGCTTACACAAAAATAATGTATTCACCATGAAACATGTTTAGAAGCATCCCTAAAGGAAGAAGAAGACTTGTCTTGAAGAAATTCTGAAGAACTTGTTCAAAACCTTATTTTGCAAGTCTAGCGCTACTTTTAGCAGATAAACCGATGCTGGTAATCTTTTGTCTAACTAGTGAATAGCGTTGGCAACACACCTTTTGAAAGGAAAATCCACACCGACCCTCTTCAAGAAAATTTTCCTAAAATGGAGGAGAATATTCTCTTATTAGAAGTCTCGATAATAACGAGCTGGTTGTAGGTGAATGAAGATTAGAGCGAGATCTCCCATTCCTAGTTCTTGATCCTACTTTCATGGATCTTCCCCTTGAAATGTGGAACCTCTCACCCCTTTTATGTATCCTCAAATTCCTCTCCTTCCCTATAATTCAAACCCCTACCATATACTTTTGGTTAGAGGTTGGTTGGCTATTGCTTGGTTGCCTTCCTATGCTGAAACTAGGCCTCAATGCTTCCCATTTTGCTAAGGAGAAAAGAGTGTTGAAGGTCTTGGCTAGGACTTGGAAACTCATCCAAAGGAGGCTTCCAACATCAAGGTTTAAGTGGTTGTATTCTTCTCTTACTTTCTATTAATAATACATTATGTGTTTGCTTTCCGTAAATGTGTAAATCATTACTCATTTAGTGTGATACTCCTTGATCTGTCACATAGTTTATGTTAGAATGAATTTTGCTATGTATGCCTTTATCGTCTCTTTTTGATCTTCCTTGAAAGTATTCATCACAATGGCATAGAGAGGATTGAACTTGGAAGCGAGAATATCGAGAACGACATCAACAAGTGTTAGCCTCATAGTGAGGTAGGTTATCTATCCTCCTTTATGTTTTTCTAGTATAAACTAGGAAAGTTTGCACATATTTGTCTAGTTTGTTGCTAGATCCTCCCATAGGACTAGAGGGATCGTTTATGTCCATAGAAAGGATTTCTTGCACAACATCACTGACTCTTAATCAATCAACATAATTAGATTAAACTAAAGCAGGATAGATCATATAAATGCACAATTACCCATCATAGGCTAACATTGTTACCCATCACAGAAACCAACTAATGCTATTGCAAACCTTGATCAAACATATGCTGGAATATATACGCTATTGTTATGAGTCATACTCGCTTATGTACGTGCTTCTCCTTAAGAGGACCTACCTAAAAATATTAAAATACTGAACAACTGAGTCTAAATCATTGTCACATTGAATCAATCACTAAATCACATATTGAACCCATCACATATCACTAACCAGATATAAATCATCACATAGTAGCATCATCTCTAGTGAACATATCATTCCACAAACAATTCAACCCAACCAGAACTGTCAAACACAGATTATCATAAGAGAGACTTCGTCGACAGACAACAACAAACATAATAAAATGGATCACACTTCATTAACAACTCATATTGCAAAATCCTAGCAGATGTACATGTCTCTTATAAAGAACTTCAACATATGTACGTGCTTATCATTCACCACACCTGCGTATAGATCTATCCATACTGCAGAATATATACGCGATTAGTCAAAGGAAGATTCGCATATGTATGCGAATTCTCAATGGAAAACCAGCATACAAGTGTGTAATCATTGAGTCATATCTTTGTTGCACAACACAACATATGTAAAACCCAAATCTCGACATGCAAACTGTTACAGAAACACATCATAATATCACCATCACAAATCTATCAAACCATAAACATATTATTCAATATGTGGTCATTTCAGATCTATTATATCTGATCAATCTCCAAGCTCCCTAGTACACACCTATTTTAGATCAAGTCATTCATAAATAATCCATCACATGCACCATCTAACACTTGATCTCCATCTCCTGATATAGATTTAGGACTTAGCTAATACCTTAGGCCAATCCCTTAGTAACGTCAATGGTAATCTTTGATGGGATCAAATAGTTGTTGTCGCGCTCATTACTATGGGCCAATACCATGGTAAATATCCCTGGTATTGAAAAATACCATGGTGCTGAAATGGTACATGACTTTTCTTCCCCATAACCATGTATGTACGCAACCTTTATTCATAGGATCTGTGTATACTTTCCAAACCTCACCTTTATCATTCCTTTGTCTTTGAACTGATATTCCTTTTTCTATCTCTCCTGTAGCATCTGCATAACCATTATATTGACATGTTTATCAAGTAGGTTGCCATCAAGGACAACAAATTAGTCATAATTCCAACAATCTCCCCCTTTGGAATTGATGGCAACCACATTGGTGTTTGGTTATTGCCACCTGTAGATACCTCTATAGACATACTAAGCTTCTTTCCATGCATTCTTCTCTAAACACCAAGCTACTCTCCCCCTTTGACATCAAGGGAAAAGGGATGACCAATGCTAAATGAATACTTCTTTGTCCCTTTGTAGAGAGGATCACTGTAGGTTTGATATGTGGAATATGAACACTGACCATGCTCCCCTTGAGCATATGTTGAATCTTCTAGAAGATTTTCAATGAAGTACATGAATCTATGATTCAACCAAATATGACCTTCCCTATCACCAAGGATTCATGCTTAGATCAATCACCCAATGCAGTAGGGTTAAATATTTGACTCAACATTACATCAAATGCCCAAAGTAGGATTACATACATAATTGTCTTGAACCCGGATAGTACAAACTTGACTAAATATTACAATGATTACATCATGGGGTTTTGCATGACCTTTACATCAAGAGACAAATATGACATTTATGACAAAAACCAAAGACAATGATCTCAACCATGAGGTATCAAGACCATAATATTCATCATAGGATCTTGCAACATAGATAAGAACATTTTGAACAACATGCACATCCTCATCATCAATATGCAAGATAAGGCAATGCAACTTCAATATCATCATCTTGTGACCAAGTATGCAACATTACCAAATTGTAGCAACAACATAAGATTTTTTCATAGAGATCTGTTATCAAATCATCCCCTTGATCTCATCAAGGTCAACTTGCTCTTTCCCTTTGTAGGAAGAGCCTCAATCCACATACATCAAAGACATGTAGAACTTTTTCCATCACAATAACATATATCTTCAAGCATCATCAACATATGTGCGAACCAAGAATATCATCATAAATTAAGATAGAACAATGTAGCATCAATCTTCATCAACATCACCATGTGACCAAATATTTCAAGTATAAATATGTGTTTAAATATGTAGTTGTAGCAGTAGTATACCAATAACCATCCTCTTATCTTTATCTAACCTACCTTTTCCTCATAGGTAGCAATAACATTCTCTTGGATCTTGATGCCATCATATGCATCTATCATCACACCATAGGAAACTCAAGTGATCATCCATAAGATTCCCTTGACATAGAGATAACAATATGTAAGAATTCATCAATCATAGCTTGAGATTGTACAATCAAGCTCTGTAAGTATCCCATCTCTTTGATCTCATATCATCAAGATCAACATGCTTTATATAAGAAGAACCACAATCCTCAAACAACATACCATGTGTAGCATGTACATGTATCTTCACCATGTAACATATGTGAGAACTAAGAACAACACTATAGGCATCATCCATGAATGCACCATATGCAACTTATGCATCATTGAAGACATAATGACAACAACCTATAAGTAGTGAGTGAAACTCATCATCATCAACTAATGTCAATAAGGACCATGTCATGCATATCCTCTTCATGTAGAATTAACTCCACTAAGTGCAACACAAATATACTTATCATGAACATCATCATGCAACAAGGAATTCTCAAGAAATCATAATGCCAACAATGCACTATTAGAAGCATGACAAATGCTCCCCATGAACCTGTGCCAACTATTCACTGTCAAGTTTGATCATATCCATCTTCATCAATCAGTAAAGCCATCAAAAGAACCAAAACACCAATGTCATATTTCAACAACTCATAAACCACCATAAACAAATACCACTTCTAAGTAGTATCTGAGCATCAATAGACTGTAACTCTCTTTCATGAGATTCATGTACACAAAGTAAAATGTTGAACTTTCGTAGCCACAACTCCCCCTAAGCCTGTACTGTATGTTCATGTTTACTGTTTCTACATTAGATGCATTGTCAATAATATAAACAACATAAATATTAAAATAACATGGGAATAATCATCAAGATATACAAATGTATAGCTCCTCCTTAGATCATACATCACTAATCCTGAGGACCTGATAATCATCTTCTACTCTCATGAGGTCATGTACCTCACATCACTTCTATATTTAATGTGCGTGAACAATGTACTGTAGTAGAGACTATCTTATTTTACTGTGAGTCTGAAGAAGAGGAATTATCCTTCTCATTTATGCGAGAATTTATCACTTTAAACACATATAATTTTTCTGGATTTCTATATCCTCTTGCTATGGCCTTTCTAGTTTATTCATCTATGAAATTACATTTGGTCAATGTAAACACAATTACATTTCCTTTATGTGCCATTTGACCTACACTTAGTATATTTAGCTTTAGCCCTTGAACTAATAAAGTATCAACAACTCTTCTATGTTTATTAATTATGCATCTATCTTTTCTCATAACTTTTGCTGGAGCACTATTTCCAAGAATAACCTTACCATCTTAGTTTTTCCTGAGAGACTCCATCTTACTCTTATCTCCAGCCATGTGATGAGAACATCCAATGTCTATGTACCATCCATCTTCACCTTCAAATGAGCAGGGACCAAGACCACACCTTATCTATTCTTCTTCTTTCTACTTGTTATGAGAAATGTTGAGGATTCATCATTTTTCAGGGCTAACAATATTCTTATATGATTTCTTGTCATGTCATCTATAGAGGTTCATTGTTTTGTTCTTGCATTCTTTTGCTACATGTCCAAAATTTCTACAATCATAAAATCTTATACAACTAGAAAAGAGACCAAAGGAATCATAATATTTCTGTTTTATATTCCTTCTATTGCAAACAATAGCTTTGTGATCAAATATGTTGCAAGTAAAACAATATCCCTTGAAGAAACCTGAGTACCTGAGAGTTGATGTACTTCTTATGAAATAAATCCTTGCTCGAAACAATCTCCTTCTACAATTGGATACAACATGTCTATAATTATGACATATAAATCATTCAACATTATTGATTTGAGGAAAGAATCGATTTACACTTCTATAGTTAGGAGAAGATGATTTCCTTTGAAGATTCACTTTCCTTGTTTGTTGACAACCTTTGCTTCAATATTTGCTTTAAGGCCTTCACGATAATTAGTTCTTTCTTTAAGCTCCTCGATTGTTGCATCCTCTTCATTCATTTTACTTCTTAGTGATGTTACTTCATCCTGCAACCTTTGACATTGATCTTCCTTTTGCTTGTACTGCTTCCTCATTCCTTCTTCAATTTTGTTTCCTTCTTCGACTTGGTTCTTTAACCTGATAATCTCTTCTTTGTAGGTACAATGCTTTTCATCAAATAATTGAAGTAACTTTTGATGATCTCTATTATCATCTATGTGCCTTTTGATTTCTGCTTCTAGGGCCATTATTATTGAATATGATTTTTCTACATAATTACTATATTCACTTTTACCCTAGAGGGAAATATCAATCGATTCATTATTATCATTATTACATAAGATGGAAAATGTGCAATCATTTTTACAATGGTCAACACATCTACAATTAAGACAAAAATCAATACTTGTTGATTCTTCATCACTATCTTCACTAGCTTCTTCATTCTTGATGACTAGAAAGCGGGGTGTTCCTGTAGCTGAATGTTTGCTAATATCAATAATCGTCACTTCATCTGACACATTTCTTTCACAATTTTCTTGCACTGAATTCTTCCTTTCAGCTGTCTTCTTCTTTCCCATTGTCCTTGATCCTCTGCAAGCGATTAAGCTTAAACTAAAGTGACCTGCTCTGAAACCATTTGTTGGGAAAAATACTAAGAGGGGATGGGCGGGAGGATGAATCAGTATTTTAAAATTTCACTTAAACCTTTCAATTTCTTATTCAGATATCTATATGCTATTTTCATTAAGTAAACCAACGTATGTACGTGACTATGATGAAGGAAAATCGTGTATATCAAGTTAACTAACTTTTCATATATTTCATCATTTGTTCTAATTTAACCAATGTATCATTACTTATTTAGCCTTTAATTAAAGGGTAACCATGAATAGTAAGAAAAGAATGAACCATCACACATAAGCAACACATGAACACATGAGGACACCATGATTTTTGGGTGGAAACCCAATGTGGGAGAAAACCACCACTGTCATTGTCTTTATCTTCATCTTTTATTATAAAGGAAAACATCTTATAATCTTGTACTGGCTCAAACTCATACCAATATGCAGGCATCCACCTACAAAAGGCTACAACCTTCTCTTATTCTCACCCACTAGAAGGGAGCTCCAACCCCCTGATCTCATTTATCGGTACCCACTGGAAGGGAGCTCTAACCCCTTGATCAGATTTACCAGCTACCACTGGAAGTAAGCTTCGACTCCCTCACTGAAGGCTCCAACCCTCAATGCCACTTTGGACCACGTTTCATAATATTTCATACTGGATCCACCTAACCCAAAACATTAAATCTGTAAGCCACTTTTCATCATATTTTCAGATTGGATCCATTACCATCATTTAAGCCCAACACCAATTAACATTTCTGAAACCAATCACCGTATCAAATCACTCAATCACTGAACCAACTAAATCATCAAAGCAATCTAAATCTTAATCAATCAATACAACTAGATCAAACTAAACCAAGATAGATCATATCAATGCACAACTACTCATCAATAGGCCAAACACTGTTACCCATCACAAAAACCAATTGCTACCACTGCAAACCTTGATCAACCATATGTCAGAATATATATGCTACTGTTATGACTCATACCTGCTATGTACACGCTTCTCCTTAAGAGGACCTGCGTACAGATAGTAAAATACTTAACAGCTGAGTCTAAATCATTGTCCCATTGAATCAATCACTAAATCACATACTGAACCCATCACAGATCATTGAACCAGATACATATCATCACAGAGTAAAATCACCTCTAGTCAACATATCATTCCATAAACAATTCAACTCAATAAGAACTGTCAAACACAATTGATCATAAGAGAGACTTCATCGATAGACAACAACAAACATAACAAAACTGATCATACTTCATTAACAACTCATACTACAAAACCCTAGCAGATGTACACGACTCTTATAGATCACTTTCACATATGTACGCGCTTATCATTCACCACACTTGCGTATAGATATGTCCATATTGCAGAATTATATGCGACTAGTCAAAAGAAAACGCGAGTATGTACGAGACTTCTCAATGGAAAACCAACATACAAATCTCTAATCACTGAGTCATACCTTCACTGCACAACACAACATCTGTCAAACCCAAATATCAGCATGCAAACCATTACGGACACACACCATAATATCATCACCACAAATCTATGAAAACATAAACAAATTTTTCAATATGTGGTCATTTAGGATCTATTAGATCTTATGCATCTCCATTCTCCCTTGTGCACACCTATTTTAGATCAAGTCGTTCATAAATAATCCATCACATGCACCAGCTAACACTTGATCTCCATCTCTGTTGTCGCGTTCATTACTATGCACCAATACCATGGTAAAGACCCTTGGTATTGACAATACCATGGTCTGAAAAATGTACGTGACTTTTCTTCACTAGACCCGTGTGTGTATGCGACCTTTATTCATAGCATCAATGTATACTTTTCAAACTTCACCTTTATCATTCCTCTATCTCTGAATTGATATTCCTTTTTCTATCTCACCTGTAACATTTGCATAAACATTATGTTGACATGTTTATCAAGTAGGTTTCCATCAAGGACAACACATTATCATAATTCCAACACTAGGTTCTGGAGCTCTAGTGTTTCTTAGCCTCTCTGACCAAAGTCAAGACTAAAAACACTTATCTGATGCTACAAAAACTAACAGATCCTTCTTTGGATGAACTATGGGCTCATGATTCTATTTCAAATGTTTCGTCCATTCCCACCTCGATGATGGTGATAAGCTCGAGTACTTTGCTAGTTCCATGTGCATCCTCGACATCAACGGTTCATAGGAGATGTCTTTGGATCCTGGTAATTCCGTTACCCTCTCTTTGCAAAATTTACATATTGATTCATGTTCTGAATTGTTATGTATGAGTCTTTCTACATGTTCGGAGGGGGTGTCTAGGTCTATGTCTTTAAATTTTCATCATTCTTGGGGGTCGGATGGGGGTGACATATTACATCACTTGCGATCTCATCTAGTGATTGCGAGTTGGAGTGGTCCTCCGAGTGGCTTGGGTCATATATCAGTGTCAAATTCCTTTGGCAAAGGAAGGGGAAGGAAATTGCATATCTTCTTGGCCAAGGCAAAGGCCATTGTGGAACTGGCTTCGGGTTGACAAACTTCTATGGATGGGGTGATTAGAGAAATGAAATCCATTCAAGGGGTTCCCTTATGAAGACCCTCTCCTTCAAATGTAGTGGAGTTGTAAGTGGTCCCAAAAATACTAGCACTTAGACGACTTTTCTCCCTAGAAAGTCCTAATGTTATTTTTCTTCAAGAAATTCTTGGGGATGGGGATTGTGTGGTCAATTTCTTGGAATCAATTTTTCACTCTTGGTGTTTCATTACAAATGGTGTTTGAGGTTTCTTGGGTTGTCTTGCACTAGGCTGGGATTCACGGACAATAAAGGCCCAAAATTATTGGAGTATTCAATCTAGTCTAAGGTTGACATGGTACTCTTTGGAGTTGCACTAGGTTTTAACTTTTATCAACATATATGATCCTCAAGATGATATGGTGGCTTTTTGAAAATATTTATTTGGGATGTCCCTTATTCAGTTTGCAAACCTCATTCTCGGTGGAGATTTAAACTTCTCCATGGGAGAAGTGGAGTCATGGGGCCTTCGGGCGAGGTCAAATACCTTGTCAGCTTATTTCACACACAAACTTTCTTTATGTCATCTGATCGATGTTCCCCTTGTTCATCTGATTCCTAACTAGAATAATCAAAGGGTGGGGGAGGACCTATTTGTCAATGGACTAGGTCGAGGGGTATTTTTGATCATAGGCCTATTTTTCTGGAGGTTAAGGAAATGTCTAAAAAATCAACTGACCCTTTTAAAATCAATGAAAAATAGTTAAAAGAGGAGGATTTTGTTGTGTTGATCCAACACAAATGGACTCCTTATGATGGCAGGGTGAATTTTTTTGTTGTAGGGAAATTTGCTCGAAACCTTAACCATTTTAAAAGTTGTGATAAAAGATTGGGCTATTGCTTTCCACAAGAGGGAGATGGTGGATTGTTTGAAGGTAGAACAAGAGATTGGGGCCTTTGCATATCTAGGAGCTGGAGGGTTTCAATCTCAACATTCGCAAGATAGATATCATGGAATCATCGCTAGGAGGAAGGAGATCCTAGCAAAGCAAGAAAAATCTTGGCGACTCAAAAGTAGGGCAATATGGTTGGATAACAAGGAGGAAAACACAAAGAAATTACATGCCTATGCTATGGGAAGGAAGTTGCATAATACCATTTGGGGTATGGAGGATGAGGAGGGGCATATAGTGTCAAATTTTGAGGGACTTGCCACGGTGGGGGTAAAACATTTCAAATAAATTTTTAATGCTCCTCGGGTAATTAATGTGGTGGAAATTATTTGGGTGGCTCAATTATTTCCATGTTTTATGGGAAATGAGGAAAACCTGGAACTCATTGCGCAGGTTTTGGATGCGGAATTGAAAGTAGCTCTTGCAAGATTTTGAAAAGGATAAGAAGCCTGGGCCAGGGCTATTGAATTTTTTCCGCCTTCTATGAATTTATGGGGCTGGACTTGCTTTGGGTTGTCAATGAGTCTCATCAGAATGGTAGGATCCTTGATGCTTTTAATTCTACTTTCATCGTCCTCTTTCCAAAGGTGGACAACCCCAATTCCTTTGAGGATTTTAGGCACATATCCTTATGCAATTGTGTGTACAAAGTAATCTCAAAGGTTATTGCTAAGTGCATTTATCCATTTCTCTCAAAGGTCATATCTCCTGAACAATTTGGTTTGTTGGCTAGTCATCAATTACATGAAGCTATTGGGGTCACCCAGGAAGGTTTGCACAATATCAAGATGCTAAAAATAAAAGGGGTTGTTTTCAAGATTGATCTTTCGAAGGCCTATGATTGGGTCGATTGGTATTTCAATTGCCTTCTCCTTATTCATGTGGTCTTTGATGCCCTCTTCATTAACTGGATCATGGGATACCTCACATCTGTGTCGTTTGTTGTGCTCATAAATGGATATGCCTTGCCTTTTTTTCGGCTTAGCAAGGTTTGCATCAGGGGTGTCCTTTGTCACCCATTCTATTTATTATGGTGGTTGAGTGTCTTAGCCTAATGCTAAAAGATGTAGTTCATGCTAGGTCTTTCCAGGGGGTGATGATTGCACAAGTGTTGGCTATTTCTTACTTATTATCTATGAACGATATTTTAATATTCTATAATGGGTTTTTTTGGGGATATTCATAAAATTGTTGAGCTTTTGGATCTATTTGGTGTTACTACATGCATGGAGATTAATGCTCATAAATCTTCCATTCTTGTACATAATCTAGAGTAGCAAGAGAGTGAGGTTATTCGCTCCATTTTCCCTTTTTCAATTGTGGAGTTGGAGGTTGGATTCAAGTATCTCGGGTTTCATTTAAAACAAAATTGTTATTTAAAATCTAACTGGCATTATTTATTAGCCAAATTGGAAAATATAATTTTTATGTGGTGCTTTCATTGGCCTTCTCGGGATGACAGGTTGGTGCTGGTTAAATCGATGTTAGAAGCAATACCCGTTTATTGGATGTCATTAGCTTGGATACCTAAGGGTATTTTGGAATGTATTCAAACGCTGTGTTTCAAATTCCTTAGGAAAGCCTCCAAGGATAATTATGTTTTTCAATGGGTGCATTGGAGTAGGTTGGCAATTCCAAAGCTCCTTGGAGGTTGGGACCTCAAAAATAATTTCCCATTTTCCAAGGCCTTGACTACTAAATGTGTTTGGAGAATTCTTTCCACATTGAGATCTTGTGGATGCAGGGAATTAAGTACATTGATCCCGTTTCTTTGGAGGATTATATTCACTTTCCAATTAAACCAAGGCAAAACATTTCTATGATCTGGCATGGGTGCACTCTTTTGATACGGTGGCTTTTGGCCTTGCTTGGAGGGTGGGTTATGGGCATTGGCTCTGTATTGGAATGGATCTGTAGCGTGGGTGCTTATATGGTCACATCCTCTTGCTGCCACTTATTTCTTTTCTACGAGACAAGGCATTACTCACCTATCCCAAATAAACGCACAAGAGTGCACGACTATGTGTTGTCAAGGTTGGATGTCCACTCAGGTTCTTCTTTTGGAATGGTTTTGATTTCTCTGATGGCACCACATGGAATTTTATACTCCAAATCTTTGTTACACCTTTCCTAGTGCGGTCAAGTTGGGACCACTCATAGACTGGTGTTGGGGTGTCCTTTGGAAAACTCAGTGGCCATCAAAATCAAAGCTTTTGGTCTGGACCATTATGTATGGAAATATTCCAATGTGGGATATCATGCAACATTGTTATAAGATTGGGCTGGGGTAGTGTGCTCTTTGTATGGCTTTGGGAGAGCCGATCGAGCATCTTTTCTTTCAATGACCATTTGTAGTGAGAGTTTGGGACACATGCAAATCCATTTTGGGTCCTAATTATTATTGGTTGGGTTTATCATTCTCAGCTTCTTGGCGAGCTTGGGTGGGAGATGGTCCACTTATCGTTTTTGGACCATACCTTTGATTTTGAGTTTGGGTATCTCGATTGCACCCAATATGGAAATATATTTGGATTCTACGTCCTATCCTGAAAAATTTGTAGCGGAGAGTTTGGAAATTCATTCTCATTTTTCTTAGGTTCATTTATCCTCCCATGGCTGGTTCATTGTTCCCGAGATGGCAGATTATTCTAAACGATGAGGCTATTTCGATGGAGCATCACAGCGGGATGAGCCCACTTGTGGCGGGGGCTTCGTTCTTCATCTTAATGAGAACCATTCTTTTCATGTGATGATAGGCTTGGACAAGGGGTTAAACAATTGGGCTGAGGTTCTTGCATGCCGTGTTCTTATTTCTTTTGTGGTTGAAAATAGCGCTTCACATTTTCAGTGCTTTGGTGATTGACTTCTTGTTAACTGGGTTAACAAGATAAAATGTTGCATGAACTTATTGCTGGTTGATATTGTGGGTGACATTCAACATATTATGTTATTTTTCACATCCTTCGCATGCTGCCATGGTAAAGCCAGGTTTACCAGGAAAGGAACAGGACTGCTGACAGGATTTTAAAGCGGGTGTTCTCTTGGATTTGAGATTATGGGTGGTGATTGAGTTCAGAGCATTGAACAGTTCTGTTTCTATCACAGGCCTTACTTAGATTGGTCCTTTTTTAATTTTCACATGCTTATATTGATCTATATTATGCTACTTAACAACAATTTTGTATGTAATGTCTTATGACAAACTTATATTTTTGGTTCAGCTCACTGTTCGAACAAGGAATTTATTGTTTTTTTTTAATATATACTCTTGATTGATTGTATATCTTCATATACCTACAATGGTTATTTTTGGATGGTACTCACTTCGGATCTATTTAGATCCAACAAAATGCACATGATAGTATGTATATACAGAATGTATTTTCCTTTAGATATAAATGAGAATATAAGTTTCTTTTTGTAGGTAAAAATCTTTATATTATTCATATATTTAAATTTGCAGCTATCTCTCAAGTTATAGTGATGGAACCTTCATCTCCAAGACATACACAATATTATCTCACTGAGTTAATATAATGTAAAATATATAACTTAATGTCATGTTTAAATATATTATAAAATAATATATTTATCTCACTAAGTTAATAGGATGTAACATATTTAACTTAATATCATGTCACTCCATTGTAATGTAAAATATATAACTTAATGTCATGTTTAAATATATTATAAAATAATATATTTATCTCACTAAGTTAATAGGATGTAACATATTTAACTTAATATCATGTCACTCCATTGTTTGTAGGACAAGGAACCTCATTGCAACAATTTCACTGAGAAAGCATACATACTCTACCCCACTCTGGTTTTGAACCTGTGACCTCTTAGGAAGAAACACATGCTCTTAACCATTAGGCCCATTCAAAATGTTATCTTATTATGTTATAGTTATTTTGTTATCTAGTATGAATTTTATATTGTTAAAATAGATGTTAAATGAAGCAACCATCAAATTTTTTACTTTTATCTATTTTTGTGCTACGAAATGCATAAATAATGGTGAGTAGTATATATATATATATATATATATATATATATATATATATAATATATATTATATATATATATATATATATATATTCTTTTTCCAAAGGAAAAAAACCATAATTTCATTCATTAAAGTAAATGATAAAATTACATTCTATATATGGACGCCATGAGTGCATGCACTCATATGTTTGTAGCCACCTTAAAAACATAAAACAAAAAAGCATATTCTTAGCATTTATATGTTGTCTTTTTATGTAAATATATTTAAATATGTAAATATATATTTATTTGCCTATTTAAATTGGTGGAAAAACTTGCTTAAATTATGGTAAGCAATAACTCTAGGCAAATATATTTATTTACATTAATATATATTTATTTGTTTACATTAATTCATGTGATATAAAGAATTGTCATATGAAGAGAAGTGACCTATCCATCTGTCAAGCCAACATCTAACTATATCAAATATTAATTAGTATTTTTTATTTTTAGTTTAATTTTAAATAAATTTATAGAGTCAACAAACATTACATAACAAAGTTTATTTTTTCTTGATGGCCAACATTAACTCTCCCACTAACCCTTGGAGCTCGTCTCTGCTTCTATTGCTATTGTCGCTGCCACCACCACTGTTGCTTATGTCTCTGATGATCTTATATAGGCCTCCATCTCCTCCATTTTCTGCAAGCAGAAGAAAGTTCTCGTTAATAATGGGATTTTCTTTTTGTCCCAGGGCTCTTCCCGCATCTATGCTGAGGTATTTGCTCCAAATCTCTTGCATTTATTAGTTTTTGTGAGGCCATTCTCTAGTGGTACTTTTTGTATTCAGGTGAAAGCAATCGATCTAGTATCAATGTTCGCTGCTAGAATTCAAGATCAGATAGGAATCCATTCTAGTTTTATGTGGCTTCTTCATGACAGTGTACAACTACGAGAAGGAAATTTACTCAGAGATTACAACATAACCAAGGACATTACCATCTTCTTAGTTTCATGATTAAATGGTGGAGACAAAGGCTAGGGTGCACCCCCTGCTTCTCAATCTAAGTCCTTTAAGAATGATCTTAAGCCGAGTTTTCTTCATCCAACTCCCAAAGAGCTCTCAGGGCTAACCTTCATTGTGGATCAAGTTGAAGAGATTCCAACTATCAAAGTGGATCATCCTTAATCCAACATTTCTTGTGAGGTTATTTTGCATAATGCCCTTATTTGACATTTCAATGGGTTTTGGCTTTCAACATCTGCGCTTTGGGAATGGGTTCATCAAACTTGTTTTTTGCTCAAAGGGTTTTTTTGTAGTATGATTTAAAGATCACTAGAATTATTGTAGGGTTTTGAACAAAGATCGTGGTTTTGGGGCAGATCTAGGCTCTGCATGAATCCATGGTTTACTAGTTTTCACCCTGTTATTATGTCATCTCTACGCACTCCAATCTGGGTTAGACTCTCGAATATGCCTCTTCATCTGCTTCATTGAGTTATCTTAGTTGATGTGGGAAAATCACTTAGCCATTTCATTAAGGTAGACATAGACAGGGTCGAGAAGGGCATTGTAACATTTGCTCACAAATGTATTGAGATAGACCTCACTAGAGCACTGCCAGATAAAATCCTCTTCCACTAGAGGGGCATTCTTTTTTCATAGCCGGTGGACTATGAAAATACGACTTTCCGTTGCACGGTCTGTCAATAGCCCAATCATATTTAGAATGCCTACCCCTCTTCTTAAGGACACTCTCCTCCTCTATATGCCATGAACAAGTACCGAGGATAGCAAGATCAAAAAGTTCCAACAAGATCTAAGAAATCTTCAACGAACAAGCCAGATAACATTCAACATCAAAAAATATCTTCAGCTAAATCAAGTCCTTTAGCCTCAGCTCAACCACATGAAGTGCCATCTTATCCTTCAGATGTCGTGATTCACCCCTGGAATTGGAATTGAGTCAAGAAAATGCACCCATTGTATCCTCTTCATCTATCCCCGATAATTCCTTGGAATGGATTGATGTTCGTAAGAAAAAGGGAAAAAAAGATTCTCGAAAAGATGCATGATAATTCCTGAGTTGGATTGATGTTTTTAAGAAAAAGGGAAAAAAATGATTCTCGAAAAGATCCATGATAATTCCTAGGCTCATTTAGCAGGCAATACTATTATGTATGGGTAACGTCAATTTTAGGTTTTCTCGTCTTTTGAGTTGGGCTTTGGTTGGATATTGGCCCTAGTTAGATTTCCCCTGGGATTGAACAAGCCCATAATTTCCTAGTATGCATGTACCATTTCTACAACAGTAATATTTACACATCTTCCATGGTAAAATGCTTCTAAGATATTTTTCTGGTAAAGATTAACTTATGAAACTTCATGATATCATTCTCAATATTCCAAATGACAAAAAAATATTTGTAGGATGAGTCTGCAATTGTTTGTATGGGAAAGCCCATAAAGAAGGATACTCCTTTACCAGATCAATACGATCAACTCATCATACATTGTATTGCTCCTTTTTAACAAGCTCCAACCCATATCAAGCTTACAAACCGTCGACTTCTAATCTACAGACATGGCATTGATTCTGAAGGTTTCTTTTGTTGTTTCAGTAATTATCAATCTTTACCACAATATAATGTAGGTTGTAATAAATTTCATAGAGATAAGAGTCAAGTGAACCTGTTAATTGAGGGACAAAATTTACTTCAGAACAAATAACATTTATAAATAGAAAAATACTTTTCCCGGAAATACAAAATTTAGATCCTTCTACCAATAGTTATCAAATATAGGAATCTACGAACTTTTAAACTTGAAAGAGGAACATCTCCAGTATTGAAATCCCGTCGAAGTTTCACTCATGTATATGTTAGAGATTTCACTCTACAATGACAAAACCATTCAGTTAGGCATCAACAAATAGTTGATGACTGTGACCTTATTCGGTGACTATAAGTATGTTTATGTAATTTTATGTTAATTACAGGAAAAATATTAAGACTGGTAAAAAAAAAAATTCTGTAATGAAAGATTCTCAAGGGTGATATGTTGAATTTATCATTCCCAATAAGTTGGAAGTATGATCTCTGCAACTTCTTACTTGTTAAGATATTTTTATCAAGTTCTATAATATATTGTCCACATGGTTTTAGATTTAGTCTTTTCAATGCTCCTACTAAAATTTGTTCTATATCCTGCACAGTGGCTTTGGGGAGAATTGAATGCATAAAAATTCCATAGACAATGATGCAGCTTGGGCAGTGTGGCAATATATTGCCTAGTTCAACAAGATAATGTGACAATTCAGGTGACATGAAGAATGGAATGAACTTAACATAGTTGCATCTGTACGCCAGATCTATGTAAAAATAAAA
The DNA here is from genome assembly GCA_000404065.3 of Pinus taeda. Lineage (NCBI taxonomy): Eukaryota > Viridiplantae > Streptophyta > Pinopsida > Pinales > Pinaceae > Pinus > Pinus taeda. The sequence goes on along the minus strand of APFE031514136.1, from coordinate 110,157 downwards.
ATAATCTCGTGCAAACATCTCACTGTTATTGCAAGTCTTCCACCCAAGCTGTAAGAGCACATTGCTTGCAATGATGACAACAACAAATAAGTGGTTGATAAAATAAACTAAGATGATAAATAACAACAAAACGAAGTGTGGTTGATTTAAACAACTTAAGGTGATGGGTTGCTACCTTTTATTGTATAAACTTTGTATATCTTACATGGACAAATGGATATAGAAACAATAAGGAGTGATATGGAACAAATAAAAAACCATCAAATTAATAATAAATAAAACAATGCTTACCCCTAAGGGTTAGTGGCTAGCCCAATCACTAGTGCCACTATTGCCAAAACATTATCAATTTTCTGACATGCTGTGCAGGTCTCTAGTTTGATTCCAACAGGGTCAAGCACACGAAGTGTACACTGCCCACTTTACACAGGGGAAAGTGCACATGAGTTTCCCCGAGTTACTTCCAATTGGTTGGGTCAGTGGGTTGGTGCCACTATCAACAACGCATTGCCAGTGATCTGATGCACTATTCAAGTTCCCAGTTCAATTTCCACAAGGTCAGGTGCACTAAGTTACGCTGGGAACCATCCTCAAAATGGGGGAAAGCGCAGAGACATCTATTTATATTTCCGTCTGTAAATAAATGAGCTTGTTTGCTCCATCTGGTATTCCTTTAGCACCTCTGTATCTCAGATCCCATTTTTCGCCACAACGTCTGCATTTACTTTCTTTCATTCTTTGCATTTCCAAGTTAGTTTGGTCTTTTTCACGAAGATGCGGTGGAACATATTTTGTAGCTTGGGAAAATCTTCATCTCGAATATACTTTTTCAACCTTCTGCTGCATTTTTTCGTGTTTTTTTTCAGCAACTTCTGCCTTATGTCTGGCTACCTCTACAGAAGTAATGTCATGAATCTTGAGCTCAGCTTGGAGATGGGGTTTAAGTCCCATGGTGTATGATTGAATGAGACGAGTTTCTGATAATCCAGGTACTCATATAGCTAAAGTTTCCCATTCTCGAGTGTATTCGTCCACATCAACTTTTTGTTGTAATCTGGTGAGTGCTGAGAAGAACTCTTCTTTCTTGACATCTTTGAACCTTTTAAATAACACATTTTTGAATTTTCTTCAACCGATAGTGTTGTCTTTTTCCACGACATATACCAATTATATGCTTTACCTTCCATTTGCATGGAAGCATCCCTGATCTTTTCGTCATCATTGTCAATACCATGAATCTTGAAATATTCTTTTACTTTATTGAACCAAACACGCTGCATTTTTCGTTACCATCAAATTTGGATAGCTCAAGTTTTGCTCTTCATTGATGTCTAGCTATCGATGTAGTGAAGAAGGGGTATTGATTTGAGAATGACATATTTGTGTATGGATTCCAAAGCTGCTTATTTTGAAAATTCAAGTTACTATTTTCTTGATTAGGCATGGAAGATGCCTTTGGAGATTCAAAGTTCAGATGTGAGTCTGATGCATTTGATGTATCTATAGAGTCTGGATGTTAAGTAGCTTCATTATTCTGGAGTATTTGATTGGGTGTAGCCTTTAACTTGTCACAAATATAGGTCAACAATACCATTGCTTGATCCACCTTACTTGAAAGGTTTGCTTGATCTTTTTTAAATTTGCTCTGGTTTTGTTCAAGCTGACTATGTATTCTCTTTGTTGTATCCTGGAGTGCCTCAATTTTTTCGCCTTGTTCGATCACCTTAGTATCAAAGATGTAACAATCTTTTATTGAAATCGTCCATCAACAGATATTGAGCAAGTCTAAGGCGTTGTATATTTATGCAGCTTTAACTTTTCCTAAATTGACCCTATTTTTTATTTTTTATTTTTTTAAATTAATTAATTAACTATATAATTAATTAATTTTAAATATAATATTATATATATAATGAATATGTGTGTTAATTATATATATATATATATAAATTATATATAATTCAATTAATTAAGCTAATAAGCTTGTTATGGTGAGGTTGCTCCTCACGCCACTGCAGCAAATTCTTGGCCTTTAAAGAATATACCATTTCGAAAGTGAGATTAACCATGGGCCTCTAATTTTTTATTTTTTTCGCCTGAGGTTCTTTGACTCTTAATAACAGCGTTTCAACCACATGACAAAATATGACATCATGACCGTGGATAAGAAATTACGCCATAAAGCCAGTGAGCAGTGGGTGCTTTAATTAAAGCAGAAAAAGACACAAAGAAGCTGTGTAACATGACCATGACATTGATGGACAACTGAGTTATCACTGGCGGTAGGTTTTTGAACAACGGGGTTCATTTCCCAGGGTATCCCGTGGTCAGATTCAACCATCTAATGGTCACCTCGGGCGGTTGCGAAGACTACCATCGGAAGCACGACAACCAGTTGAGCTGCACGACCTCGCAGATCGTAAACAAGAACCAGTTCATCTACTCCTAGGATAGGCGAGTGCGAGGAAGATTAACGTTTGATCTGGAAATTAGAGTCCCCCTCTCTCAAGTTCGATAAGCCATCCTAGACGTGAAGAAAATCAAAGCTCTGAATTCAGAAGCTCTTTGTGCAGTCGAAGGGGTCGAGAATCATTATGCAAATGATTAAGAAATCAGAGGCAGCCTGTTTAGGCCCAACCGAGGACGTTGTGACATTTGAAATAATTTACCATTGGAATTGGCAGGCCTATGTGCCGACATGGTACATGGATGTTTATCAGGAGATTGAACAGATGTTGATAGAAAAGTATGGTGGGAGTCTGCACTGGGGAAAGTTTGGCGGTCAATTTTTCCAAGAATTCGCGGAAAAGAGAAGCAAGTTGTGTGTGCTGTCATGCAAAACTTGATTGAATTCAAGTTTTGGTTTAAATAAAATGTTCAGGATGGATAAATTAATGAATCGCTAATTTAAAGAAAATAAATATATATGCAAAGTCTTTATTGAAATTTACTGTTTCGTACATTTATTTATTTTTAGCAGCTGAACTCAAACGATTCAGAGATCCTCACCAAACTTCTACCACAACTGCTTTTTCATCAGCTACTCATGTACAAGGAGGGCTTTGGCCTCAGTGGTACTAGGTTAATGGAATGACCATTTTAATCTTCCTAACTTGAAAATGAGACTGCCCTAGAAGGGGAAACCAGTCCCGGCCCAAAATTGAAATGTTTCAGCTGTCCATGCAGAGGCTATAGTTCTCATATACAAAAAATTGGAGTTAAAGACTGAGTAAATCAAAACTAGATTCAGACTTGACCATGATAAGTCAACCAGTGGGGACAAAATTCCAAGTTTTTACAACCAAGAGGGAAAAAAGATTGTAAAAAGACTAGGCAAGATGCAAAACAACAAAAGACAGGTGTCTAAACAACTAGATCACTGCTCGCCACATGACCTGGTGGGCAGCTGCTTGGTTTCCTCTGTAGGTTCCTCCTCCACTATCGGACACTACCTGTAGACTTCAGAGCCTGTATGTTTTGCATGTCCGCCCCCTGAGGTGTCCTCAAGTTGAATACCCTTATCTTTTCGGTGGGTTTCGTTATCCATAATTCACAAATTGCTACTTGAGGAGAGGTCTTTACCTGTTGTCGGAAGTTTGGAGCTTGGCTCCCCTGGTTCGAAATTAAAAGAAGGAACTTGGCTGAAATCCCTGTTGGGCGAAGGTACTGAATTGGACGCAGAGATTTCCTTGAAGTCCACTGTGATGGTGATCATTATTCTTGGCTTGTTCAGGGTGCTTTGAGACTGGAAGTGTGCTTGCTTGGAGGAGGCGCTAATCGCTGCGTGCAAGGGGATGCTTCCAGAGTGACGAGCCCTGCTGTAGCTAGTTCTTCCTCGTCCACTTCTTGTGTTCGGATATCTGCCATTGGGGCTGGGATTAGAGAGGGTAGGGCACAGGGAAACTGAAGGGGAAGAAGATGCAGAGGGGGGACGATAGCCAGCTCACTGAGCACCACCGTGATTGCCTCCACGCCTGCTACTCAATCTATGTGGCGATATCTCATGGCGCTGATGGAGAGAGGCTCGTCGGGAGGAAAAAGACGAGGTTCTGCTGAATTCACAAGCGTAGCAGAGGAAGAAGATGGGAACTCAACCCACTTATGGCAGAGAAGGGATTGGGAGTGGTGAATACCATTGTAGCAGAGGAAGGAGATGGGAACTCAACCCACTTATGGGAGAGAAGGGATTGGGAGTGGTGAATACCATTGTCCAGGTCTACGCAACATAATAATCAGCATCTCCTTCTAGTAGTTGTGCAAAGGCTCGGTTGAGAGACGGAAGGAGGACAGAGACAATTGATGCGCTGAATGGAGCTGGGTGGAGTCACCTGATCAGTATTTTGGAAGTTGCAGGGAATGTCTTGAAATTCCCAGGTGGTTAATACTGCCAGCCTAAGTGCCATTATTTGCTTTGAAATCACACAAGCGGTGGCACAGATGGCTATACGATGGGTCCCCTGTTTGCCCACCTGCTTGTGCGCCATAAATGTCTATCTACCACCCGCATCCGGGGTTTACAACTACAAATTAATGATGACATTTTCCGTCATTTTCAAGTGGCTGCTATTGATTATCTTTTATTCACTCAACTAATCCAATGTTTCCCAGTCCGATTAAATGGGAAAATGAAGTTGAAGAAAAATTGCCCCTAACCAGACCAGAAGCATTAAATTTTCGTTTCAAATTAATCGAAATCCTCGAGGCAGCATGAATAGGTGAAGAAATTACCCTCGAAGACTAGAGAAACATTCCTGGGAGGCATCGAATTCCATCTGGATCTCTGAGCTACTAAACTTAGCGGAGAAAACCGAGAGACATATCTGGAAGGGATCGAATTCCATCCAGATCTCTGAGCTATTAAAGTTAGAAGAGAAAACCGTGAACTGCAGGTATAGTGATTGAGACAAGAATTCTAGAAACATCGTTTATGTACATGTTTCTGTCACTTTTGTAATGGTTGCTTTAGACGAGGTTGTGTCCATGCAACTAGCGGTTTCATAAGTGTGTGGATCAAAATTTTGCATAAAAATAATAAAAGACGTAATTATGTTAATGGGATCTTGGTTAGTGAGCAAAGTGTGGGTGTTTCATACCCCTCCCTCATTAATATTGAAAACCCCAAGAGGGGCATTTCTGCAAGTAGGCCGTTTCATAGGTGTCTGGATCAAAATTTTGCATAAAAATAATTACAAATAGAATTATGTTAATGGGGTTAGTGAGCAAAGTGTGGGTGTTTCATAACCCTTGATCATTAATATTCAAATCACCAAGAGGCACATTTCTCCGTACATGGACCATTTTGCTTATGCAACCTGGTTGTTTCATGCGGGTGTGGTGGGTGTGAGTCCTAGTTGAAGTTAGAAGAACAAATACCCTCCCTCTCCGGTGGCTTCTCAGTGGAAGGGATATTTCAAGAGTTTTGTAAGTTGGCTACATTCCATTGTAATAATCGGAGAATGGGGAACAATATGTATCAACATATTGTCGGAAACATAGAGACAAATGTATTTTAAAATAAAACCATGCAATAGTCTATCAACACTAAAACGAAACAATTGGAGCTATGATAAGGTTTGTAATATCCAACAGTTATTTAGCAGTATGTATCACTGTATATATATCACCATAGGATTGAAGTGATTTGCACCTTAGCATTTGGTCTACACCTTGGAGACTTAAATATGCCCCATATGCTAGAAAACATTACACTGTCGCAAGGATGAATGGAAATATAAGCGAGATATCAACATCCACTCAAATTCAAAGCTAGTTAATCATCGAAATTTGAAATACATTTGTTTTATGGACATTCCCGGAGGTTTTGTATTTCAGGATCCTTGCAGAAAGTTTCAGTGTGAAATGGATGTATTTTGAGGTAAAACCTTCAACGCTAACTTTTTCATTACTTCTTTGAATAGTATATTTATGCGCAAAAATACAGCCTGTGTAAGACATTTTCAGATATTGAAATCCCTCGATTTGACTTGGTTGTAAACTTTTAAACGATTACATGTGTAAACCTCTGATGCTTCCGATTCTCCGATATACTACTCTGCCTTCCACGTGCTTATATCTTCTCTCTGCTTATTATGTGTTTATGAGCAATGATCTTGCTATCGTCAACTTTGTCTCTAATTCAGAAAATTACATGGAGAACGATCCTTGAATTTTTTTTGGTTTAATCCTTCTTTGTCCATGGCACAACCATAGTTAATCTCCACTTTCACGTGTACCATATCGCTAAGTTTGTCTGCTTTCCATCTATTTCTTAGGAAACTCTTTTACAACAGCTCTGGTTACCTTGGATTTTACCATTTTATTTTTCATTGTCTTTATGAAAGCATACATTGCATTTGAACATCTTGTGTATTCTTCTTATGGAAGTATCATTGTACTTGAAGATCTTGTGTCTCTTGGAATATCTCTTCTTTTTGCTGGAGCATTGAAAATGTTATCATTGTGTTTATTATAAATTCAAAAATACAATTTCAACTATAATATATATATAAATTAAGAATCTAGATTAAAATATTTAAGGGTTGTATTTTAGTTTTAAACTATTTGAATTAAGAGCCAAATCTTTTGACATGTTTTTTTTCTTATCAAGATTATTTGAAAAAAATGTGAATGTGATATCCTTTATCCTTCAAGATAAATGTATAAATGATATCTCTATTTGAAAAATATGTGAGTATTATTTATTAATTGCGCTAAACCAATCCATTGGCATGAGACTATGTAATTCCCTTGGCATCCTCCCACCATGGTTGATAGGCGGGTTCAAGGGGCAGGGCCCTTAAGTTCTAGCTTCTATGCACACATTTCATGAGTCTATATTTATTGACTTCAAGGGATATTGCCTCCAGTTATAGTTTTCATGCACACACTTGACAAGTCTATATTTATTGACTTCAATAATGTGCAAATGTATCATTTTCAACTATTTATTTATATAAAAAATACTAACTAATAACTAATACCACTATGTCTATGTGCCAACTATACAACATGTATTTAGAGATGGATATATACTTATAGTTGTAAAACTGACAATAGATTTAATCACTAAAATTTACAGATATACACATTCTACCCTTTTCTAATTTTAAATTGATAATAAATTTAATTATTAAAATTTACAAATGTACACATTCTACCCATTTCTAATTTTAAACTTGTAATTTTTCAAATGAAAATACAAAACTCGTTAATCTATATGATAATTCAATTCTATATATATTCTTTTTATTACTTTACTTAATTTACATAGTATGTCTATCGCTTAATCAATTCATATAATTTTATATATATTATATTCATTACTTTACTTAATTTACATAGTAATATGTCTATCGCTTAATCAATCTAGTTATAGTTATGTTGTCTTCTAATTTGTCAGAGTTGAACCCTTAGCTTGGAGATGTGCTATGTTTAGCATAAAAGAACATCTGGAAGTTTGTGATGAATATTTTCGCGACTTTTGTGCTATGTTTAGCATAAACAAATAAAAAAACATATATTAAATATTTCACACTAAAAAAAAAAAAAAAAACTAAAACCACTTTGCTTTTGTGTTACATTATTTTCCTAATCTTTCCCTTTCATTAAAATCAAGTAAAGAAAAAATTAAAAGAGAAGCTACATTATTTCCCAATCATTTCTTTTTATTTGCCTCCCATTTCTTTTTCTTTTTTCTATTTTTTTCCCTCTGGAAAAAACGTAATTTTCATTGATATTTAAAAATTACATGTTGTATATCATAAGCATATGTTGTAAGAGGCATTGCTCGTCAGATAATTATGTTCCAAAAAAGATAACCAAAAATTGATGTCTTTTTCCACACAGGGAGGCATCCTTTTTTTATATGTTCATCATATTGTTTTACCAAAAAAAAAATATAACATATAGATTGTCCATAGTACTCGTTGAAAGACTGAGAATGTAAATAAACATATGGATATTTACAGGTGGTAATTTAAGGAAAAACCAATGTTCTAAGCTCCCTGTGAGCTTGCTATAACTTCTATGTCCATGAAGGGCCGGTGGTAGTAATAGTAGAAATTTCCTTCTCTATGTCATCCAAGTGCCGGATGGCCTATGCACAGCTTCTTTGGATAATCTGTCAGCATTTGCATTTCGCTCCCTGAAAATGCGATGACATGTAAAGGTGTCAAAAGAAGTGATAAGAGGATGAGCTTCTTCAAGAATGTGTGATAGTGTGTATGCATTGCATCTAGATTTTTTGTTAATCCAATCACAAACAATTTTTGAGTCTCCAAAGAGTTGAAGGTCTCCACATTGGATTTGTAGTATGTGTTGTATGGGGAATTTTGCAGAGGATAGTTCTGCGAAATTATTTGTACCTCCCCCTAGACCCATATGTATATGGAGGGAGTGAATATCAGAGAGGTGAAGAATGGCTCCTCCCCCGCATCCGTCCTCCTGGACAGACCCATCAAAATAAGCCCGAGGCTTTGTATGGTCAATGGATTTAGGGATGATGGTTTTGGGTCGGGTTGTCTCTTCATCGTTGAGAATGATGGAGTATTCAGAGATGATTCAGGAGGCGATGGAGGGCTAGTGCGACGAGGTGTTTTGGAATATGAGGTTATTACGAGCTATCCACAGTCCCCAACATATAAGTAATGGGAGGTTTTTGAGTTTTTGTGGGCAAGTGCTTGTCCACCAATTCGACCAAGCTTCTATTACAGAGGCACCTTGCCACCTTGTCGGGGAAGAAATCACTGCTAAGATCGATTGCCATAACTCTCAGGCAGCCAGACATTCAATAAAAAGATGTGATGTGGATTCATTGTTGCATTTACAAAGGTGGCTCCAGAAAGGGCCATGATGAGCTGGCTTAAGTAGATTGTCTCCAATGGGGATTTTGTTCTTGAGTATAGTCCATATGAGCAGTCTACTCTTGGGGGGGTGGGAGGGACCTTAGCTTCCATATATGCTTCCACCATGACTCTAGCACTTGTGGGCAATGTTCTTCAACAAGAAATAGATAACCCTCCTTAGGTGTGTATTTCCCAGTTTTTGAGAGTGCCCATATGACTTCATCTTCTTCCTCCCTAATCTGGAGATGTGCCTCAGTGAGGGGCCTGATGAAGGTATTCCATTGTTGTGTCCATTGTTGGGGAATGTTTAATCTCGGGGCCGTTTTCCAGGCTTGCTGAAATGGGGTGGAGCACTCAAAGTCTACGATGTGGCCAATATGGGTGATGTTGCTGTCATTAAGGAAAGATTTGAGGTCATCTGGCAGCCTATATATGTTCTCACATCCAATCCATGGATCTAGATTAATCCTTACTTTCATTCCGGACTAAATTTTCCATGTGATGCTAGCCCTGATGATGTCTAGTGATTTTATCACCGCCTTCCATATAATTGAGACCCTTGTATGTAATCTCTGTGTTTGGCCTATCCAATCTATCAAGTTTGAGGGGGCAATATATTTTGACCATGCCACCTTAGTCCATATGCTATTTTTTGTAACAAGTTTCCATCCTAGTTTCGCTGCCAGAGCTGTGGAGAAGTCTTCTAATTTCTTTATGCCCCATCCACCCCATTTCTTGGGCCCTCCCACTTTACCCATGCGAATATTTTACCTGACTGTTGTCCCTTCCAAAGGAATCTTCAACATAAGGCCTAGATTCTGGATAGTATACTCCGGGGGATCCATGCCGGTGACATCTAGTAAACCAGGGTGGCCTCTAGGACTGCTTTAATGAGAGTAAGTCTGCCTGCTCTTGAGAGGTATTTGTAGGACCAAATGTTTAGTGTTTTCTCCATTTTGGAAATGAGCTAGGTCCAATCTATAATCTTGTATCCCAGAGGTTTCAGCTTGTAGCCAAGATATCTGAGACCATCTTCCAGCCTAAGGAGATTTTACTGGAACCTTTGTAGCGCATAATGTATTTCATGGGGAGAACATCCAACCTTTGTGAGGGTCGACTTGTTGCAATTTACAGTCATGCCCGTGGCTGTTTGGAATAAAGCCATTGTGTTCATGTTTGTCAGATCTCTAATGCTTCCATTAAGAAATAGAAGGACATCATCCACAAATAATAGATAAGTTATAGTGCAGTGATCCGTGATTTTTATTCCCTTTAGTTTGCCTCTTCTAAATTCTTCTTTGACTAGCCTGCTAAGACCTTCCATAATCAAAAGAAAAAGCAAAGGGGATAGGGGGCAGCCCTGTTGGAGACCTCTTTCAGAATAAAAAAAGGGAGAAGTTTCCCCGTTGATAAGCACGCTGAAAGGTATGTTAGTGATGCAGCTCATGATCCATTTAATGAAATCAAAAGGGAACCCTAGGTGGGTTAAAATCATTCTAATATACAACCAGTTTGCTCTATCAAAATCTTTTGAAAGATCTACCTTTAGGATCATGCCTTTGATTTTCTTAGAGTGCAAAGAGTGTAGTACCTCCTGAGAAGTTCCCACTGCTTCATGGATTTGGCAATCTTGTAGAAAGGCAAATTGCTTCGGCGAAATATACTTGGATAGTATGGGTCGCATTTGGTTTGCAATAATCTTTGCCACAATCTTATAGATGCAGTTGCATAATGATATAGGTCTGTAATCATCAAAGGGAGTGGGGTTTTCGGATTTTAGGATGAGGGCGATGAAGTGGAGGTGAAGGATTCAAGAATCTTTCGACTGGTTCTGGTGTGTTCAATGACTTTGAGAAGATCCTCCCCCAGGGTTTTGAAGAAAGCTTAATAGAACTCAATCGACCAACCATCCGGCCCTGGGCTCTTGTCCCTCTTAAACCATTTTATCGTGGCTTCTAATTCTCTGATAGTAATCTCCTTGGTCAATTCCCTGTCTGCCTCCTGATCCACAAAGCGGGGGAATAATTGAGCTACTTGAATGATCTTGGCAAGATTTGCAACAGGGGGGCCCTGTAGGTCTGTTTAAAGTGAGAGTTCGCTAAAGAAGCTAACTGAGGGAAAGTATTGACAATGTGACCTTGCTCGTTTGAGAGTTGCTAGATGGTATTGATGGCTTTCTTGCCATTTGCAAAATTGTGGTAGAACTTTGTAGTGTCATCTCCCTCGAGCAGCCAGATTGCCCTACTTCTCAGTCTCCATGCTTCTTCGCGTTCCTTAAGGATTTTCCTTTTGTTGGCATATAGTTCAGTAAGTCTATTCTTTTGGTTGATCACTCTGTAGGCCCCTTCTAGGTCTTATTCAATCTATGTGACTTCCTTCTCCGCATTCAATAAAGTTTGATCGTATTTTATTCTCTTATTGTGGGCCCTGGATTTGGATAGTCTTTTCAACTCAATGAGATTGTGGGTGAATCCCTCTATTATATTCACACTAGCACCCGGGGGATGCACCTTCTAGAAATCCTTGATCATTTGATTATATGTGGGGTCTTTTAGCCAAAAGGAGCTGAACTTGAAAGGTCCCTTAGGTTTCCGAGGTCCCCTACTGATTTCCATGTAAATAGGTAGGTGATTAGAGACCCCTCCTGATCTCGACCATTGTCTATGAAGAAAGCCCAATGTCAGAAGTCCTTCCTTTATTAGGAAGTGATCGAGTCTTCGAGCAAGACAGTCCTCGCCAGTTCTATTGTTCCTCCAGGTAGGTAACAGCTTGGCAAAGGGGATGTCCAACAAATTATGGGTGTCCAGCAGATTCTTGAAATAGGCAGATAAAGGATCTAATTGTACATGATGTCCCTATGACTCAGAGTGTCCAATGGAGAAATTCAAGTCCCCTCCCATGATTAAACAATCTTTCTGAAAAGCTTTTGAGCCTAGGAGATGGGCCCAGAAGGCAGGCCTGTGTTGGCACGACCCATCAACATTTATGACTCTCACCTCCAAGCCCAAGTCAGATGAAAAAGGTCTACCCCAATATGCCCAAGTCCTCCTCAACAGTTACAGAGTTTTATGGAGCGGGTGTTGAAACCCAGGGCTAGGCCTCCAGATCTTCCATTAGCATATATACCTACAAATCTCCATCTAGGGAGCATAGCTTCGAGAAGGTGTGTAATGGTGTCTGTGGATCCCAACATTTCTTGGAGGAAGATAACATCAACGAGAAAGGAAAGTATCAGTTTGCGGAGGGCTAGTTTTTTATCAGGTCTAGCCAACCCTCTGCAATTAAATGAGACAATCTTCATGAGGGGGGGTCAGATGAGGGATTCGATGCTCTAAGTGCCCTGTGAATGTTTGATTGCCTGCCCAAGGTGATCTCTCCTCCAGCCCATTTTTGAGCCTTTGAGAGGGAGGAGGGATGACTCCTCAGAAGCTTGGGAGGAAGAGGGGATAAAGATAGATCAAGCCCGATATGATTCAGGGTTTTTAACTTCTGCTTGGCCTTGGATCAAGTCTGATACTGAGTGGGAGTAGGGCTAGCAACAGGTATAGGAGTGATGTCGAGGGGTGGGTGGGGGGGAGGGTTTCAGGAGTGATTGAATGGCGTTAGAGGGGGTTTGATCAGGTGAGGGAGAGGACATGGCCAGAGAGGGTTGAGGGGAGGGCTCACAATTCCATAAAATGAGTAAGCAACTGGAAAATCATTTAATCCATCGAAAGCATGTATATTAGAGGGATTAAGAGGGTTTGGAATCATACCCGAAGAAACCACCGACCCAACAGCTGCTCTTTCTCTGGTGAGAGGAGGAGAGGGAGGTCGAAGAGGAGGCCTGCCTCATTTCTTCGGGGTCCCCTGTGAGAGTGTCATGTCTAGATGAGGTGGGTCGCCTTGGCTCCCGTCTTCTTTGTTGGGGGGATGATCCCCTTGTTCTTGATCTGCCTTTGGGGGAATCGTCCTTCCAGCTTCTCCCCTATCCTTGTTTCTATTGAGAGGACAGTCCTTGTAGAGATGCCTAACCTTGTGGCATCTCCTGCATTTGAATGGAACCCCTTCATAATCTAGGTTCTGTCTCCGAGAGAAATTCCTCCATTGTATTGTGATATATTCCTGAAGCCCATCACTAGTATCAATGTGTACTAGTATCCTTGCATACACCATCCTTCTTGTCGAAAGGTAGGATTTATCATACTCCATATATGTTCCCAGGGAGTTCCCAATACGCCTAAAGATGTCCTCTGACCATAACTGTAGAGACAGGCCAGGCAGTTTGACCCAGAGAGGGCTTTCTCCCAGCTGTTCTCTTTCTGGGTTGAAAAGTGGTGTCCACCTCCGAAGGAGCACCATTGCTTGTTCGATATGCCATGCCGCTGAGAGTACCCAGTTGGTATGCTCTACCTTGGCGAAACGAAGCACAAACCATCCTTTTACAAAATTCTGAACCACCAGGTTCGGCTAGATGATGCCCCCATACCTCCGTGGCCCACTGCTTCAATCTCGTGGCACTGTAGAAACGACCCCTGACTCTTCCAACCAGCACTGGCTTAGCTGTGTCCATCGCCTCGCTCCATTGGAAATCCTCACCCAAGCTTAGGAATACCTCCAATGCTTTTAGCTTTAGAACCCTTTGTTTCTTCACTTTCTGGGTTCCTTCATCGGGTATGGAATTCTGATGGGTGCCTTGAGTAGGGTCAGTCTCAAAGGCCATATTGTCCAGGAGGGGTTCAGAAGGAAAGACCCTTGAGATGGGAGGGACTTCCGTAATATTCCCAGATGGGGGGGCCGATGGGGGCGACGTGAGTTTCCCTGGATCTGAGGCTGCAAGATCGCTGGTGGTCGTTGTTGAAAGGGCGCGAGAGCTGACAGAGGAAGGGAAAGATGAGATGCCTTTAGAGGAGATACCCAAACTAGGTTCTAGGGTTTGATCCGCGAATTTTAGGGTAGAAGGAGACAAAGGCTAAGCAATGAGATCTAGAATGGAGGGGGAAGCCTCTGAGAGAGTGGCTACCCAGCACGAGGGCCCTGAGATCGAGGGAAGTGAGGCAACGATGTCAGTGAATTCACATTCGTAATGGTAGTTGTTAGTTGGGTTTACCTGGGGAGTTGTCCAGATGGAGGTACCCGCTAGTGGGTCTTCCGAGTAGTCTACTAGGTCCTCTATAACCGTCGCAATATTCCCGCGCCAGCTGCCTTCAAAAACCAAGGTTGCCTATCGTTGTAGTGATCAGGTAACAGACGAGGGTTAGTCGAGGAGGAGGGTAAGGGTAAAAACTTAAAGCGGTAAGAATGGAGGAGTGGCCGTAACAGCGTAAACAGGGGTGGAGGGTGAGGACCAGGGCGGTGTACGGGAAGGCGATGAGGAGCAGTAGCGTGATCAGATGGTCAAAGGCGCTGTGCATATTGCACGCTCTAGACGAAACCCTAACCCCATCCTGTACGTCGTTTCCTCATCTTCAATTAAGTTATTCAAATTATGAATACATTACTGCTCTAATTCTTGGGCCATGATTACAACGTCACCTCCCATCTCGTTTATATATAATTAATTTTAATTTTGATTTTAAATTTAAAGTGAAAAACTGTATAAAAAGACACTGGATGCAAATAAAAGAGAATGGTTGGGAAATAATGCAACTTCTCTTTTAATTTTTTCCTTGATTTTAATGAAAGGGAATGATTAGGGAAATAATGTAACACAAAAGCAAAGTAGTTCTTTTTTAGTGTGAAATATTTAATATATGTTTTTTTATTTGTTTAAATTAGAATTAAAAATTAGAATTGTATCAATATACATATATTACTGATGTTAATGCTAATTAACATTTAACAAGGTTTAAAATTGACTTTATATTATATATATATATATATATCAAATTTAATGTGGAATTTTATTCCAAAATTTTTTGTTGTCGATTTTTTATTGAACTTCAAGGTCATCGAACTCGAATTCAAAATCGAACAAGGTGACATAGGATGCAACAAGCACACGTCGGGTTTAGGAGAGTATATATATATATATCAAATTTAATGTGGAATTTTATTCCAAAATTTTTTGTTGTCGATTTTTTATTGAACTTCAAGGTCATTGAACTCGAATTCAAAATCGAACAAGGTGACATAGGATGCAACAAGCACACGTCGGGTTTAGGAGAGCTCGAGACTATTCCTCTTCCTTTCGACAATAATGGCTTCCAATTCCTTAGAAGACACGACTCTGCCTATGCTGCAGAGGATAATGTTTAGGATGGACCCTTTTCCTAGAACATTTCCACCAAAAGTACATGCTCTGGACTATTTAACATGAAACCATTCCCTAAACAAGAACTACTTATGGATAAGACCTATGAATTTCTTATATGTGAAGCTTTGAACTTAACTAAATGTTGTGTTGAAAGTGCCTGAATCTAATAATATTTCAACTATATATAGTTTTTAGATCTTTTTGAGGCAATCGAATGCCATACTTTGCATATTTGAAACCTATTCAGGATTTGGTGGATGAAGATTGTTGGATCGAGGTCCAAGGAATGGAGTTATGGCTCTGGTGGTTACATGAAGTCATGGGCATTCTTTCATAAAAATGTTTGAAGTTTGTACCACATTCATGGATTTCAAGCATATGTAGAATGTGAAAAGAGATGGATTTGAGTTTTAAGCAATTGGTCGACATTTTTTAGGTGTTGCAGTTAGAAATGCAAATTAAATTTATTTGATGACATTTTACTCAAATGTTGGTTTTACTTACTTCCATATTCCCCACTTCTCCTGTCGGCATAGCTTTGCACCTCTCACTACAAATGCTAATATATATATGAAAGTTTTGTTGTTGTTGTTGGGAATCGATGTCTGCCGACATCGGGGAGACGTGATGAAAAGGTGGTCGGTCTTCAATAGAAAACGAATGAGGGGATTGTGTAGGGAGTGGTAGCGCTGAGGAGGCGGAAGGGATAGCGCACAATGGAGGGATAACGACTTTGTGACAGGGATAGTAGGGCACGTCGACAAGAAGACAATGAGGGAATAACATAGGTGTGATAGGGATGGTCGGGCATGTAAGAATCCTCGTGAAAATTGCATGTAAAAATATATATATACAAGGCCATGGTCAATAGGACACGTATTCCAAGCTGAATGGTGGGGGAACATCCTAATGGGTGTTGATTTGGTTTATTGATGCTAAAGAAATTGACAAAGGAAATGGATGAGGATTTGGAAAGGCATGAGGCATTTTTGGCATTTTATTTTTGAAAATAATGGAAATTAGGAGAAAATAAAGGTGAAAGGTCACAGGTTTCATGTGAGGAGGAAAATGAAGAAAATAGAAGCCTCATTAATAAAAAGTCTTATGAGGATCAGTGGACAAGACTTGATCAATTCAATTTTGGAGCTCTCTCATTATTCTCTCTCTCTCTCTCTCTCTCTTACTCTTGGAGACTTAGAGTTTTCTTGGAGCACTCTTGAAGGATGTGGCATAATTGGAGTTTTGGAGCAAGAAGGCAAAGGAAGAGCAGGAAAGGGCAAGAGGGCATCGAGATCAACAACTACAAAAAAATTTCTTACAGGTACCGAGTTGCATGTATGTTTTCCTCACTAGTTTTGGCATGCATGGCACATGCATGTGGTTTCTTGGTTATGATCTGTCACTGGCATGGAGGATTGCCTGGATTGCAGTGGATTTGCCTAACCTTGCCATTTCCTGGATAGTCATGGAGATTATGGGTTTATTTCCTTGTTTTGTTTTGGTTGGTTCTCATGTTTCCTTAGCTTGGGTTGAGTTATTAGTTCCTAGAAGCCTTGGTTGGACAAATGCTTTCGAGCCTTGTAACGACTTGGGTTGAGTTATTAGTCATGGAGCCTTGGTTGGACAAATGCTTTGGAGGCACTGTAACAACTTGGGTTGAGTTACTAGTCCCGTAGCCTTGGTTGGACAAATGCTCTTGAGTCCCTGGTGGGTTGAGTTACTAGTCCTAGAGCCTTGGTTGGACAAATGCTCTGGAGCCTGTCAATAGTTGTGGGTTGAGTTACTAGGCCCTGAATCCTTGGTTGGACAAATGCTCTGGAGCCCAACAACAGTCGTGGGTTGAGTTACTAATCCTGGAAGTTGAGTTGGAACAAACACTCTGGAGCCCTGGAAAGCTTGGGTAGATACCAATCTGGTGATGGTTTTGGTGATGTCCAGCCGTGAGGAATCACTGTTTGATGGGTTGAGGTGGATGGCCTCTAGAAGCCCTCGATGAGTTTTGATTGATGTGTTCTATGAGATGCTACATTCATGCTTGGAATATGGCACAAGTGTGAATGGCTGAAGAGAGATTTGGCTCAGCCATTCCATGGTCAGGTTGAACGTCGAAGTCCCATCCCAGGTTTGGATTTTGCATCATTAATGAAAGGTTATTTCTCCTAGTATTTCTATGAGTATTATGGTGGATTATATGTGGTGTATATGGTTGTGATTTCATTGATATTTCTGTCCCTTTTATGCTGATTATGTATATGTTTTCTGACAACAGCTATGTGCTGCTCTCATCATGTTTTTACTTGCAAATGAATGAATAATGTATCTATGACCTAATGGATGGAATGGTTGTTAAAATGATAAGGAGACAATGCTTCATGGTGAATCTCAGATAAGTATGAGACCCCTATGCTCAAATCTGTTATTTACACATGTAGGTTGCATATTTACTAAATGTTTGACAAAATGCCTGTCATGGCTAGTAGGGGTCTAATCAAGGTTTTGAACAAGTATTTGCTTTAGTACTGTCATTTCCATGTTATTTTACTGATTTGAAGAGATGGTTCAATTTTGGGCAATGACCTGGGCTCTGGGTCTAAAAAATTGGCTCAAATCTCAGAGTCGCTGGCATAGCACTGACAAATTTGGTCTCTGGTGACTGGTAGGAAAGCCTGTGAGAGCGACTTTGGGCTTTTGGTCGCCCTCATGCTTATAGCATGGGAGCAGATGAAACTTAAGCTGTCCAAAATTTCAGTGGGACACCAAGGCAAGTTATCTAAAGCATTGGATTGGTTCTTGAGAGTCATGTAGTTGATGATTAATGTTTGTATAGTGTGTTTCCATCGGTTCCACTTCCTTAACGTGGCTTTGGAGGTCAAATCATATCATAGTGGCCTCTCGTCGCATGTTTACCGAGACTGATCGGTTGCTTGGGTAGATGCGGGAGGAGGGTATTACATGGCACGTCTACATGAAGACAACATGAGATGGCAGACGATTGTGGCAGGGAGATTGGGCGACAGAAGAGTGAATGTGCATAGGGTGTGGATGAAATAGTCAACGGAAATAGAACACAACAATCGGCAATAAGGACGGAACATAACGGACGACAACATAGAATTGAGGGTGAACAACGCTGGAAAAAAACAGTGGTCCTTACCTGCTCTGATACTAGATGGAGAAAATAGGCTCATTTATTTGCAAACAGAAATATATATTTTATTAATGATTGAATGATGAATTACAATGCAAGAGGTCCCTGGCTTAAATATAGCCTTGGGTGGCTCTTGATGAATGGGCATGAACTTTGATCATGCCCTTGCCTTATTAATGATTACAGATTAGCTAATTTTTACATAACACAAACTGTGCAGGTCCCCAATTCAATTTCCACAAGATCAAGCACACTATGTCTACTCTGCCCAATTTACACCATGTACCATCGACAGATCAAAGGGAAGCACCCATGAGTTTCCATGGGAATTATTTCCAAGCAAGCCCCAAGGGTGAGCTCAAATGGTTGGTGCCATTGCTCCAGGACATTCCCAGTTATCCAACGCAGAGTGCAATGCCCCCAAATCAATTCCCATAATATTCGGCACACTAATGTAGTGTTACATTGGGTACAGTCCTTGAACAAGGGAAGTTCAGACAAGGAAAAAATGGAATATAATGATTTGATATTTAACAATGCTTTGTTATTTCGATTCCTATTTGGTGGCACCCTAGACCCACTGTTCCCACTTTTCCACCTTCAAGGGATGGCAATTATATAAAAAGTGCATGAAACCACCTTCATCCCTGTCAACAAATGACAGCTATAAGGTTAACTTTAAAAGCTCCTTCAGTCCCACCAAAAAATAACAGTCGTAAGCTTAACTTTGATCGAGCTGCAAGGGACAATCCAGGATAAAATGTAATTGATGGAGCAGTAGGGAATAAATCAGGAAGGATCCTATTTTATACTTCAAATATATTGGTAAGCGAGAAATAACAGGACAAAAGCAATAGATCAGACAAATTTCTTCAGGGCGACATAGCCTAAGTTAACCGTGCCATGGAAGCCGGGACATTAGAGTCTGCCACATTGGAAGATATGCAGACAATATTGCTGAGTGGCTTCCCAGTATATTTTCGTACTTCAAACATATTGGCAAAGCATGAAAACATGGCTGATGCAAGAACACAAGCTATCTAAGAAATACAACTTTGCATATATTCAGTCAAGATTAAAGGAGACTCTAAACTTTTGATAGGCATCCTTAATAAGGAGTAAGCTCAGATTGATTCAGTGGACAAGAAAGAATTATTTACAGAAATTAATGCTGGGAAGAAACTCATCCACTCTCCTACCTTTGGAATAATTGTGGTTTGACATCCAATTATGACCATAGAAAGTGAGACAAATGGTGTAGGACAACAATAAAGAATGATATGGAAGAAAGAATAACAATCAAATGGATGCTAAACGAAAACAATGATTAGATTTATAGCAATTCCTTCTTTAAATTTCTATTTGGTGGCACCTTTGTCCTATTGATCCTACTTTTCCACCTTCGAGAGATAGCAATTAGGGAACAAGAGCATGAACGCTTCTTCAGTGTCACCCATAACAGCTATAAGCTTAATTTTGATGGAGATGTGAGGGACAATTGAGGCAAAAAATGGAATCTGTGGAGAAATAGGGAATAAATTTGGAAAGATCCTATTTTATATTTCAAATAGGCATAGTCTAATTATTAGACAATTCTGACTGTTCCCGGGCAAATTTTCTTGTCTATTTTGTCTAAAATCTTGCTGGAATTTCTTGGAATGCCAAGTTTGAGCTTCATAATCTGCACTATCCGAGTGTCCCATGGGTTTTTGAGTGTCCTGAATCCATATATACATTCAAAAACATATTTTAAACAAAGAAAATTCACAATCTCACGGAAATTTGTATTGTTTAATTTCAACTAAATAAGTAAAAACATCTAATGATTAGACTGCTCCCTTCAAATATATTGGTGATGAATGAAATAACCAGACAACCAATAGCTCAGATTGATTCATTAGGGGCAATATGACATCCAATTATGACTATAGAAGTTGAGACATCTTGGGAAAGGCTATCATTTAATTCAACACATGGGGAAAATATAATTCATACGCCGGTGTGATGGATTGTCCTTCATGGAGACGTCATTCCCCCACCACCCTGCATTACAGTCATCCTGACTTGCAGAAGTTACATTGCCTACTGAAGATAAAAAAAAAAAACAGAGATGTACAATCCAAAAGCACCATGGATGCCATTTCCCCATGCATGCATAAAGGCAGCAAGCAGAAGACCCCTGAATTTATCCTGGAACAGATCCAAGGCAAAAACAGGACTTTTGTTGGACAATGTCAGTCTGCACCTGTCAATTGTTGAGGAAGTGTAGAGACCAGTAACAATGAAATTAAGAGAGGAAACTGAATAAACGAAAATGGGACAAATCTTTTGCATTCCTTCAAAACATCAACCTCAAGCTGGAAATCTTGCGAAAAGATGCAGAGAGATGATGCAAGTGCCAGAGAGAAAATTTGAACACCTGAAAGACTGATGCAAGTACTGGAGAGAAAGTTTGAACATCTGAAAGAAAAATTAAGCACAGACATGATGGAACATCTGCAGCATGCTCTATGGGCCATCCAGAAAGCAGGGCATCAAAACAATGCCATCCTCAGGCCACGTTGCATTTTTGAAGGCCAAAATTCTTTGTAAAGTGGGTAGGCAGGGAGATAGAGAATCTGCAGCATGCACCATGGGCTATCTATAAATCAGAGCATCAAAGCAGTGCCATCCTCATACAGGATCACAATTCTGAAGGCCAAATATCTTGGTCAGGTAGGTGGGTAGGGAGATGCATTAACAGGTGACGAGAGATGATGAGGACCATGGGAGATGGAAGAAATGTTCAGACTCAAAGAGAAGTAAACACTCTGTAGCAAAACTTGACAAGACAATAATCTGATTGAAGTAAAGAGGAGATATATATTACTATTTAGTAATTTACACATGACCCATGATACAAAAAAATATTAATATTCATAGATGAACTATGACACTGGAATGTATATGAATAAAAATTGTCTATGCAAAAGTGCATAATGAATCTCCTGAAAATTGAAAAAAAAAACAGCAGAGCAAAGGATCAACCCAGATTGGTTCTAATTAAGTAAATACAGTACGGTCATCTTATGCATACATTCCCTAAGAAAGATATAACTGATGACGAAGAAGATGTTGAAGAGCATTTGAAGGTACATTGTGATGACGAAGATGTTGAAGAGGTCAGGGAATAAGCGATCAACCAATCAGAGCATGATGATCCCACTTTGGTGGCTGTCATAAAAATTTACAAGACGTCGCTAGAGCCGAAGTACAATTTTGCAGTTCTAAAAAGAGAATAGTTAGAAAGTTTGAGTCAGGGGAGAAAAGTAGAGAAGCTGAAGGCCTTGGTGTTTCAACTACCTCTCTGCAGAAGATGCCTTTAACCTTTGTGGATGTGATAAACAACAAAGTATCCAACGAGAAAAAGAAGCCGCCCTCACTGGAGGCTCCTCTGGTGAATTTTGACACCATAGAAAACCAAGAGTTAAATGAGGTAGAGAATTTTTGTTCAGGGCAAGATTTTCCACCTAAAATTCAGTCTTCTAGAAAGCGGTTAAAGATTGTAAATTCTTGTAAAGCTTTACCAGCCCATGGTGTAGGGATCAACCTATTGAGGGAAAACGAAAATTCCAAAAAAGGAGGTAGAATCCACAGATAGGATCAATACCATGTACTTATCAGATGAAGATTTTATCGCTACTAGAAGTAAAAAAAAATACCATTTAAGATCTACTAAGAAAAAATGGTATAGTAGTGGAGGATGAGGGAGTAGTTGGAGGTAGAGGCATGGATTTTTGTGAAGGCTAGGTTGGTCCCGGTAGGAAATCTTACATCTTTAGAGCAAAGAAACAAGAAAACTGAGAAGTCTTATATGGCAAACAAATGACTTTCCAAGGGGTTCCTTAGAGCAAAGCGAAGGCCACTCCAAGTGTTCAAGATGATTGTGCTCTCCTATAACATAAGAGGCATGGGGAGTGCCTACAGATAAAACTCCATGGAGAGAATAGAAGTGACAAATAACACAGGTGATTTTGATTCAAGAACCAACTATGTAGGCCAAGGTAAAATAACTGCTAGTGTCTACCCTTCCTAGATGTAGTTTTGAAGCACTTAATGTAGAGGGAAAATCTGGGGGTCTAGTGGTAGGTTGGTACAAGACCCTTCATTTCAGGAGTGTTACCTTTTTACAGATTATCATTTGTTTGGAGTTGTTCTCTCCAGGTTTAGATTCAGTCAATGTCTGTAACTGTTCTGTCTAGGGAAGGTTTTTGGGGTTCATTTTCTTTGGGAAACATGGAATTAAGGAAGCATAATGTTATTCTGGCAGGAGATATAAATTTCGATTTGATAGAAGGAGAGGTGTACTGGGGGATGGAAGGATGGACCCTTTAGCAGATGATTTCCTTCAAAATATTGATGATGTAGAATTTGTAACACAGAGAGTTGACTATGAAACTAACCTGGAGGAATATCAAGGTTGGGGTGGGAGCTATCTCCAAGAGACTCCACAGATTCCTTGTTGCTGAACAACAAGTTGCCAAACCGAAGAGCATCAGATTTTGGCCAGGAGGATTGTCGGACAATATTCCTAATACCTATTTAACTACTGTAATAGTCAGTTGGAGGAATGTTCCATTTAGTGACAATCTAAAAAAAATCAAAAGGAAAATTATTGATTGTCCAAAGTTTAAATTCTGAACACTCAAGAGTAGATTTGGAATTTGGCAGAGGCTATAGTTGACATCTCCAACTCTGATCTTAATGACATGTTTTGTGAAGCAAAGTTGAACAATGTAACATTAAAGGGAAGCTACCAAAAATGATCTATTCAATCAGGGAGAAGCCAAAAGAAAGAAAAAGCGCAAGGCAACATGGATAGTTCATGGGGATGAAATTACTAGATTCTTTCACAGCAATGCCCATTGCCAAGTGAGAAATAATATAAACACCAATTGGAGTGTAAATGAGGAGAGAGGGGAACAAGTTCACAATTTCAAGGGGTGGCACTAAGCAAAAGTGGGCACCAACCACTTGAGCAATATTTTTAAGGAGACCCCTCAAGCCAGTATAGCAAAAATTGTGCAGAAGGCAGCTTTCTTCCCCAATTCGGTGGTTCGGGGATCAGAATAGGGCCCTTCCGGAAGAGATTTCCATTGATGAATTACAACTGGTCATTGAGTCCTTCCAAAAAGATAAGATCCCTAGCCCTGATGGGTGGTCTATTGAATTCTTTTAAGGCTTTCTTGATTTGTTGGGTAAGGATCTATTAATGGTTTTGGAGGGATCCAAGACTTCTAGTAAAGATCCGGGGGCTTTTAACTCTACTTCCTTAGCTATGATCCTAAATACCGATGTCACTAAGTCCTTGGAGGATTCTAGACCCATTTCTCTTTGTAATGCTATGTAACATTGTATATATAGATAAAGAATAAATTCTTCTTCATTTATCAAACTTGACTTATCTAAGGCATATGATAAGGTCTGTTGAACATATCTTAAACTGACGATGTTACATGTAGTGTTCTCTTGTGAATTTGTTAATTGGATGACCATGTAGGGATGTTACTCTTATATTTCTTTCTCGCTATCGATTAATGGTTTTACTTCACCTCTTTACCAGCCTACAAGAGGAATGGGCCAGAGTTGTCCTCTGTCACCCTGCCTCTTTCTTCTATAGTGAAAGGTTTAAGCTAATGTCTCTATATGAAAGGGGTTGTGACAAATTGAAAGGTATCCATTTAGGGTCCCATATCTCATTAACTCATTCATTGGTTGCTCGTAGATGATGTGATGTTTTACTATTTGGGGATGGGTTCTTCAGAGATGTTAAAGCTATTCACCATGATTTCTAGCTGTACTGCAAAGCTGTCGGAATGGGAGTCAACCGACTGATATGATGCATTATGTTTCATAAAGCTGTTAATTTAAAAAATGGACTCAAATATCTTGTTTTTCCATTGAAACCAAATGGATATGGATTGTGGGATTGGCTTTGGTCTTATAGGCTATTGGAGGATTGGGAATAGGGTTACATCTCGGTATATCAGATGACACTATCTTTAGGTGGCAGACTCACATTGGTCAAAGCAACTCTAGAAGCTATTACCATCTATTGGTAGTTACTGCCTTACATTCCCAAATGTATATTGCATAAAATTAGGGGGACGATCTTTAGTTTTTTGTGGAATAGATAGCATAATAAGGAGAAGATGGCACTAGTTAGATGGGAAAGACTACCTAGGCCAAAGAAAAAAGGTGGGTGGGGCATTAAGAATATTTTTATTTCTCCAAGGCACTTTCTGGAAACATTTTATGGAAAGTGATTGCAGGCGATGCTCTGTGGAGGGATGTTCTAGTTCAAAAATATATTCATCATTTTTCAGACTTGGATTGCAATAGGAGTATGTTTCCAAAACTCATATTGACCCCTCTATTGGCTGGAAAGCATTGATCCAAGAGAGGAAAGAATTGATCCAAGATTCCCCCCCTAGGGAGAAATGACCACTCTAGAAGGTTAATGATGGGAAGAGCATTAAATTGAGGGTGGACCCCTCGATTGGTGGGCGAAATGTGGAACCCCAAGCTACTGAACCCTCAACAGAACTGCTTTATCAGATATTCAAGATGGCGTGGATCCTTTCTTGTGAGGAGGCAGTTGGCAGCAGTCCAAAGCACTAGGCACGGAGAACTTAGAAGTAGAGAAGTGGGATGCATATGTACAGAAAAAAACAACCAACGATATCTATCTTAGTGTTGAGGAGGACAAATCAATTTCATCCAAAAACCATGACAGTGGAGTTTATATGGCCAAGCTTGGGTACAAGGCAATGGTACCGATCAGGGAGTAAAATTCTCCATAGTAGTGAAATAACGTCTAGAAAATGAAGGCTCCATTAAAGTGTTGGTTGTATCTTTGGGTGGCTCTCTCTAACAAAGTCCTTAACTGGGACAATTTAGTTAGCTCTAGTCGGTGTCCGCTGTGCAAAGGCGATTCAGATTGTGTTTATCAAATTTTGGTTTGTTGTTACTTTTCTTGAAGTTTGGGATGCATCATTGACACTATCAGGCGGGGTTGGAATTTGGAGAGGTGTGTGACGTGTCCTTATAAATTATTTAAATCTTGGTGTGAGAACAAAACACAGTAAGAATTTGTGATGTCCCTTCCCAACAAGATCAATCTAGTTGTTGATTTTCACTTAAGAGATAAGCCACATCAAAAAAGGTGAAATGAAAAATTAAATTAAAAGGGGATATAAAGAGAAAATCCATGATCTTTTGATAACCCAAGGTATTGACAATGGTATTTCCATGACCCACGGTACATGGTATTTTGAAGGTGTAAAATTGTAAAAAGGAATATGGGAATTCAATTGGGTTATGATTGAGTATTGATTTTTGATAATTATTCGGAGAAAACTAGTAACTTATATGATGCAAGCCTATGGCTTTAAATTCAAATACACATACCATGTCAAATTTTAGTTCAACCTAGAAACACCGCAGCCAAGACATTGAATACAACCTTATAAAAACCACCGAGTTCAAAACCCTTAACATAATAGACAACCAAATATGGAATCAAAACTCTCGAAGGAGAATCGGCCAGTCCCAACCTATGTGGCGTTCCCACGTGGTAGTTTTATATATATAGCAAGGGCCAACCAACCTTAGCACCAAGCTTTAACAATGGGAAACTACACGACCATACCTAGTGACCACGGTGATTAACCCCGGACCCCAACAAATTTGGTCCCAAACCACATGTGCCTCGGCCCTCCCTTCAAAATTTCTGGGGAGATAGACTCTGGGACAAATATTCTTCTCCTTCTGTTGCTAAACTCCTGTTCCGTCAACCTTTATGTTAGGATTCTTGTTTTTTAGCTATCGCGCTTAAGCGTCAAGGAAAAAGGCAATGCGACTACCACAAGAGCACCTCAATAGAACCTTGGAACTCGGACCCTGATGATTTCAACTTGAGTGTGTTGGATTTAAAGAGGTCTAATTACAATAATTTAGTTGGACATACGTTCATTATGATTATGATATCAAATACTGTCAGCAAGATTACATTTATGTAATGATTAAAATATGTCAAATAATGTGATTAATTAAGTCATGGCATTATACGTATTTAAATAAGGATTATGATACAAATACATATAGAATAATGTTAAACAATTGTAATTGTTAATGACCGATTATAATTGATTAAAATAATAGCAGTAATAAATTTCAGCTAAATTTCCGCTGTCCAGATTTCTTGAGAGACTTGTTTCAGCTAAATTTCGGTTGCCCTAGGATTGGGGTTTTGCACTACTATAAAAGGGCTGAGTCTCCAAGGCTTGCAATCACCCAGAAAAATTGTCTGCTCCATTGAAGACTTGATACTCTGTCAAAGATAGCCAGAGAAAAGGATTGCAAGCTCTTGGAAGGATTCAAGAGCCAATAACTCAATTCAAGACCAGGAGCCTTTGAAGATGGAAAGTAAGTTCCGCTGTGCATTAATTTTAATTTCTTACAAAGGAGTAGATCTTGGTTAGGGTTTAAAGTAATTAGGAAAACCCACAAATTAAAACCAACAAGTGGTATCAGAGCGCCCTTATGTAAGAAATTGCAGTTTAGGGTTTAAATAAATATCCAGCGTGGTCCGCATAGGCTTGCAGATACGTGACCCAGTCTTTGTGGCCCATGTTTTGGTTTACACGCGCGCTCTATGTCTATTAGGTATGTATTCCCATCCGGACAGAACCTCAGATAATTTTTATTCTATTATGTCTCGGGTCAGAACTGCAGATATTTTTATTCTATAATGTCTCGCCTATGTCTATTAGGAAAATAATTCGCGGTGTATTTCATGGCCAATGTTTCTGGTTTGCATGGCAAGCTTAACTTTTTCAGTTCCCTGTTGCAAACAATCTTAAGAGTCCATTTTTCTTTTGGTGCTGGGAAAATAATTTTCTCTTTCTCTTATAATTGGAAATATGTATTTGCAATTTTGTAGAATTATCTGGACATTGTTAATATTTATAGAGAGGTGGTCTTTTAATCTGGAATGTACCTGGTTTATAAGGCTTCTCATATAGAATATAAATAGAATTCAGTTAGAAATTGTGTATTTTTAAAGATCTTGTTTCAGAGGTTCAAAAAAAAACTATGGTTCACTTTGGTTTTCTTGACATAGAAATCTCCGAGGAAATTACAATAGCAAATTTTATTTATTTATTTCTGATATATCTGTGTGCGTGTGCCAAAAATTGGTCTCATGGTTGGAAATACACAACATCTACGTGGGACCATTTTCGTTCTGAATTTCGACATTTTTTCTATTTTCTTGAATTTTGGCTGGCGGTGGGTGTTAACAACTACTCACATACAGACCATGCCTCTGCGAGCATGTTTATCCATTGGTGCGAATAAATAGTGTAGTACTCACAGCCACAGCTTTGATCTTTGGATCGTATTGGGTCATAATAGGTATTAAATTATAAATGGTAGATATCATGTCATGTCAGCGTAGATAAATGATTCTTTAACCTAAATGCGTCTATAGTGGCCAGGGTTCCACCGGAGAATGAGATGCCGAAACATATTGAATAAACGAAGGACTATATACGAAAAATAACGCTGAAGTATAATGTATATAATGGTTCAAGATAATTGGAACGACAAAAATAATTCTAAATCAGACTTCAGATTATTTTACCATCTTACCAGACCTTAGAAGTAATTGTGAGTAATTATAGTAATTATAATTTAGGTTATAATTACTATAATTACCATATATATTATGCTATATTTAGGCTAATTATTAGGATTTAGATATTATTTAAAATTGGTATTAACACCAATTAAAAGGTATAATACTGAATTCTAAATTGATCACAATAATGTTAATTATGGCATAAAAATTTGTATTAACGTTAATTACTGATATAATACCAAATTCGGATTTTATCACAATAATGCTAATTATGGCATAAAATTTGTATTAACGTTAATTATTGATATAATACTAAATTCGGATTTTTATCACAATGATGCTAATCATGGCAACCATAAAATTATTTAGTATTCTCTAAATAAATTATTGAAGCATTTCTAAAAGGTAATGATTGTAGAAATTGCTAATTTTGGAATCTAACTAAAGGCGTTTTTTAAGTATACATGTGTTGTTTTTTCGCATGAGTCAAGCATTGATGTTCGCAAACGAACCGCTCTCTGTAAGACGATTG
The DNA here is from genome assembly GCA_000404065.3 of Pinus taeda. Classification (NCBI taxonomy): domain Eukaryota; kingdom Viridiplantae; phylum Streptophyta; class Pinopsida; order Pinales; family Pinaceae; genus Pinus; species Pinus taeda. The sequence continues at coordinate 81,717 of APFE031514136.1, read as the reverse complement.
CAAGGGTGACTCATGACAAGTTGAATTGACATGCTGGCAATGGACGTGGGTGTTAGCTTTCCCAAAGGAGGGTTGGCGCCTGCTAAGTTGTTTGGCGCATAAGGGTAGTGTATGAAAATTAGTTGCAACACACATGGAGTAGCGATGGTCATTAGTTCATGAATATGTTAGTCTGACCCAAAGGTAAATTGACAAAAAGGTTGCATGTTTGTACTTTATTCACTACACCAAAGTGCCTGAAGGTAATGATTGCACCCAAAGGTGTTTCATTATTGAATGGTGTTTTGGCTAAAGTTTTAATGGAGCAAATAGTTTTTACACATGCCTTTAGATAGATTTTAGAATTATGATTAAGGATCAAATCGTGATGCATCGTATCTAAATTATTTCCTTGTTCTTGAATTTTTTTCAGATCTAAACATAATGTCAAGTCTAAGTTAGATTAAGCCCCTCATGGGAAACAATTTCAAACAGTGGGAGGAAAAGCTGAAATTAGTCTTAGGGATCATGCAATTGGACACAGCACTGAGATCTGATCGCCCCAAGCCTAATAAAGAGAGTGAGGTAACTCCTCAAGAGAAGGATGACATTGCTAGATGGGAGCATTCAGA